>PKML01043817.1:59256-130951 GCA_002933935.1 Eutrema yunnanense | reverse complement strand
AATTATTATGAGAATGAATGTATGATAACACAACTATTATGAGAATTATAGAATTAAGTGATTATGTGATTAGGGGATGTAATAGAGAATAAGTGAATGCTGAGGTGTCAAGATTATAGAGCATGTGAGAATGAGGTGGCAGCCTAGGAAGATAATGAATTCTCCTTTATATATATATATTTGTCTAAACTTCCAATGTATGACTTAGAGCATGATTAACCCACAACCCCAATTGAGTCTCTTATTTATTTGTTTAGTATTAAAAATGGTGGGGTCAGCTAAGGNGAGAATGAATGTATGATAACACAATTATTATGAGAATTGTAGAATTAAGTGATTATGTGATTAGGGGATGTAATAGAGAATAAGTGAATGCTGAGGTGTCAAGATTATAGAGTATGTGAGAATGAGGTGGCAGCCTAGGAAGATAATGAATTCTCCTTTGTATATATAGATTTGTCTAAACTTTTAATGTAAGACTTAGATTGATATCCCAACAAAAAATAATATATTTACTTACTGAATTTACCCTTTATGAAATATAAACTATCCAAATAAGTAAGATATAGAGATCTGTACTAATTTATGGTATATATATCCAAATTGTATTTCTCATGATTTAATTCTGCTGCTACGTAAAGCTGATAATAGTAATTGGTCTTAACACGGACTCACCGAATATTTATGAAATCGGAAATTAGCCGAACCAAACACCAATTTCATTTGATGTCTTCGCCATACATTCAAATATACGAATATATTGAAATAATATAATGAATTAAATTCACAGATTAATAGTAGTGTCCTTCTTGTTGTTTATGGTTCATTTAGGTTTTGAATGATGATGTTGTAAAATCAAATGAATGGAGAATATACAAACAATGAAAGTATAATTTTGCTCTATTTTGTTTTTTACGCTTCATAATGAATGGAGAATATACAAACAATGAACGGCTTAACATACCTATGTATTAAAAAAAAATTGGATGTGGAATTGTGGATGTAAGCTTGTGAAGCATACAGGGACGATACGTCTAAGGGTATTAATTAGCTGGATTAGCTGGATGATAAAAAAACACAGCAAAAGATCAATAATGAATCGGCAAGATTCGTCGAAGATAACACATGGACGTGTGATGAATCACTGATACCGTCCTATATGATTTAGTGTAAGTAGTTAACCCAAAGTTAACCGAAAACAAATTTTAAACAAAGAGTTTAAAAACAAGGCAATAGTCTCTACTTTTAATTTTTATTATCTAAGGCACTATTTGTAATATTGGACGAGATTTTCCGAATGCAAATCACTTTTATAATAATTAATATAAAAGTATAAGTTGAAATACAAAAATTTCTCCAACTCCATATATAAGATTTTCTTTTGGACATACTTTTCATTTTTTTGGTAACCATGTTGGTCCACAGTCTCATTTGATTATGAATAATCCTTTGATAATACTTTTGTTAGATCTAGAAACGTAAATGTTCTATTCTTAAAGATGGCCTTTTGGATTTAAACCCGTATTCGACAACCACTACAAAAAAACAAGTCTCAGAGGCCCGCCACTGGTCTTAGTGATTATTTTGTGTATGCACCATTCCTTTTTCTATATATATAACCTGAGCATCTTGGGCACAAATTCCTTAGCACTTATAGATTGATAATGGACCGAAGTTTATATTAATCTTGAGGCCAATAGAAGCACTCGGTAGTCTTGTCATTCACGTGGTTAACCACGATTGAAATCACAGTGAAAAATTAATCTTGAACCTTGGTCTGGATGAATCATTCAACCACTGTACCACCATGATTATATACACCGTTCTTTTCCTTTTAATTTGTAATTGCCTAACAGTTCAGTGTAGCGGTACATAGTTCGGAAGATTACTTCCAAAATGTATAACTTAGAGTTAACTAAAAACGGAAGAAACCCCTGTCTTAAGAACAAGGCCATGTTCATCCCCGAAAGTACATTTTAATCACTTTAATGAAACTAACCGTATTCCCATCTATAAGAGACAAAAGATCGGCATATTAGATGTATGCTAGATCTTGGACCCGATCGGTATCATGAAGAAGTTACACATGTGTAAGAAAAAGAGAGACACTTTATTAGCTTTAGGAAAATGCATGCGCTTTAACACAAACGAGAGAAAGGGGACACACATAAGAAGCACTCCTCATGGCACGCTTGCTTATAATATATGTTCACTTTTTGCCAACACCATGTCACGTCTTCTTCTTGTAAGAAAGACACGAACTTTACTAACCATTGGTCCGCCTGTTCTTTCGAATCTTAAAAAAAATGCTGCTTATGTGAGATATAGAATACTTGATCGTGCTAACAATATTCACCATACATTGGAGCATATTCACCTAAGTTGATAATACCAAATTATAGCAAATATTCACGTATGTTAATGATACCAAATTATAGCCATCTAAATTTGGTCACCTATCATTATATATTAATTCATAAATGTGATCCCAAAAACAGAATGAAATCTAATATATAAAAGATGGTCAACTCTCTCCAGTTAAGCGCCACATCATCATTAGAGAGAGTGACATGTGTCCAAAAAGATTTATTTATTTAATTGTTTTTTATACCTTCTGAGTTTGCACAAGTATTAATTATTTATGTTTAATTTTTAGTAATTTATGCACAAAAACCCTTCAAATTTTTTCATCACTCTAATCTTAAAAAACATCATTTAAATATTAATTTGTACACAAATATCATCGACTTGGTTCCAATGACAAATCCATAACTTTTAACATTAAAATATCTTAATATATATAATCAATTACTCAATAAAATAAAATATTCAATAATATCTTCAAATAATATCATTTCCCTTTCAAATTTACAATCTTATCATGCAATAAATAATATTTTCCAGTCTTGCCCACGTCTCACATATACATCTCAACATAATTCAATATTTTTATTCTTATAGCTGGGTGCAGAGAATGATCTCGAAAAATATCGAATATATACAACAAACCTTCATAGGCCAATGCAGTTGAGTTTATTTGTAATTTATGAGCTTATTGTAAATGAAACTATAGTAATTTGATATAAAATATATAAACATAGACAATGTAAAAAATGTTAAAAATAAAAACAATAGTATCAAATACTTCGAAAATATAAAGCCGCGCGGGTAATCACCTAGTATATTTTAAAGATTCCACGTCAGAAGTTAACAATTACATAACATAATATAAAAGTGGTATGAACCAATCAATTTATTTTGGATTGGTTTGAAATGTGAAACCTATTAAATTTAATATGGTATTAGAAGCAGATTATTGATCCAAGCTCTAAAATAGAGTTTATTGTCGACGAAATTCGGTTCAAAGTGAACCGATAAGAACCATAATTTTGACGGAACATGTTAGGATTCCACATTTGAAATTTGAATGAACTTTATGAAATATAAACAAGTTTTGCTAAAGAATCTATGGTAAGAGATGAAAGCACAAGATATAGAAACACATAATAAACATCTATTGATGGGAACAAAGATATGTGTGATCTCTTGATAGATTTGACTTACTGCTAGGTCTACTTAGTAAGGAAGCAGCAGATGGGCCACGCCATTTTGCAACTTGACTGTTTCAATGATTAGATAGCATCATTTACCTTCACATGTCCAAGGGATTCCAAGATCTTAGGGGGCCACCCTTCTCTCTCTCTCTCTCTCTCTCTCTCTCTCTCTCTCTCTCTCTCTCTCTCTCTCTCTCATATTTGCTAGATCTAAGTGTACACTAGGTTTAATAATGTAGCAGACACAATTCCTAATACTAATCTATATTGATGTAAAAGAATCAATATACATGATTTAAGCTGGAAGTGTATATTTTCAGACATGCACTATCCAAGTTTTCTTTGTGTGGCTATATTCGCTTTTAATAACAAAACAATGGCTTTCTACCTACCTCAAGATTATATGAATATTAGTGTTTCGATTAGGTTTGCTTCTTAGGGTTTTCTAGGGTTTCAGATTTCTTATAAGTTCCTATTAATTTTAGGTTTAAATTTACATTCAGTTTTTGATTGATTAATATTATCTCTCAGCATATCTACAAAAAGGTTGTTTTACTTGGAGATTCTTGAAGTAAACGAATAATCATGTATCGCGCTATGTCTTTATAATTAACTCGATCGGTTGTAGAAAAAAAATCATATTGGGTTTATAATTATGTTGATTGGGTCAGCGATTACGAGTACATATCACATCGTGGCAGTGGCCGTAAATGAGTTTTAGCACCCTCAACAAACCATTCGTGTTTTGGACAAAACAATTTGGGAATTCGAAGATATTCAACAACATAATTATAATGGAGCAATCAAATCGGGATCAGTATATATATAAAGAAAGAATCCATTTGATGGATCTTCTTTGACCATTATGAATAATATCTTTTGCAACTTTAGCTAAAAATATCAACGTGGTTCATACTTTTACAAGCATTTCGAAAATACAAACAGAATCCCACTAAAGTTCCAACTTCCAACGAATAGAAATATTCCATCTGTTTCATATTAGTTGTCGTTTTAGAACTAAAATTTCGTTTTATATTAGTTTTCGTTTTAGAATTTCAATGCAAATGTTTGATAATATTTTCAATTTTATCCCTTTTCCTTTAGCTTATTAATTAATGTGATCATAGTATATAATACATAAATGAGGGATAAACAGAAAATTGAATTATTTTTTTAATCTACGTAAAACAACCTAGAACGACAACTATTATGAAACAGAGAGAATATGTTATTACAAGTGCTAGAAAAATAAAAACGACAAAATCATTTGTCCATGGAACTATAAAAAGTTATCATATATCAATTTATTAGTTTGTTATTTTTTTTCTTTCTATATATGAATGTAAATATCATCTAAATGAAGATTTTTGGTAAAACATTAATCAACCATCATAATTTGTGTCATTGTCGAAAAGAAATAAAAAAAATAAGGGCCCATGGATTTTTAGAGTATGGGGTGATTTGAGATCACTTTAACAGTAGCCACAACGCCATTAGATTATTGAGATATTCCCGAGTCTTAATCATGGCGGTGATAACTTGCAACCAATCGTATATTTGTACAAATAATTTTTTTTTTCCATTGGTGAAAATCCATTTTAAATATTGTATTTTCGTACAAAACTCGAGATATTTGTAAATAATGTCTCTTTATCTAACTTTCATTTGCATTTTATCACTTTCAAATTTACCAAAAAATATTTAGCACTTTCCTATGTAAATAGACGGTTGTAGTCCTGCTGTGGATTCTCTCGTGTACTGTACATGTCAGGTCTTTTAACATTTAAAAATGTTATGTCAGACGAAAGCATTTGATGTGATTAATTTTGTTTTTTTAATTTTCATTTATTTGTTCAAGTGATATTTTGAATTTTAAATCAATATATCCGGGTTTTTTTTCCTGCTTTATCATTATTGCTATGTACCGTTTGCGTATTTTCTCTTTTTTTTTATCCCTGCATTTTTTCACTAAGCTGTTCTTGTATTCAATTTTCCGGCATCTGCGGCATACTGATTTTTATTTGATCTTGATATCATCATATTTTGCATCATTCTAGCATCTGTTTCACTTAGGTTTCGAGTCATTCGTGCATAGTTCATGATATTTCTGTAGCATTTTAGTCATTTTAGGAGTTTAGTGTGTCCACATCAAGTCCTAGAGAGCCCATTCATGTTTTGGATCGTGTTTTAGGTGCTTTGGAGGAGGTTCGAGACCCGTGGAGAGAAGACGGAAGCTATACCGACGTCACTGGTCGGTATCCCTCATCGGTATTGAAGGCAGAAGGGTCATACCAATGTCACTGATCGGTGTGACCGATCGGTATAGAAGACGGAGGAAGGCAACCCCAATACCGACGTGCAACACCGAGGAGTGACGTCGGTATCGAAGCTTCAGGGGATTGCACCGAAGTAACTCCTCGGTGCAACTGATCGGTACTGCTCTCGGTGGAAACCCGGGGGGAAAATCTTTAACACCGAGCAACAATACCGAGGAGTGACCTCGGTATTCACCGAAGGAGCTTCAAGGTATTTCCCCCAGTATCGACGTCACTGCTCGGTACAACTCATCGGTACACAAACCCATGCTCAATACCGAGGTGTTGTACCGATGAGTGACCTCGGTATTGGCCGCCCAGAACACCTTTTATCCATTTAAACCGGGCCGGTACCCGGTTTGTCCCGGATCGACCCGGTTTATCACTATTCACTATTTATGCCCAAAAACCTAATTTTTATGGGCTAAGTCTTTTCTTAAGCAAAAATCCTCTCTAAGAGTGATTTGTAAGAGATTGATCCTTTTGATTTATGCAATTTGAGTATTGTTTTCTTGATTGAATCCATCTAACTTCTATTTTCTAATCATCCAATCATCTTGATCATGAGTTTCAACTCTTCTTTTATTGGATTTGTTGGACCCATGATGATTAGGGAGTAGTTTTTAGGATCTTGAGATAGGGTAGATTAAGGTGATCCAAGGTTTGATTAGTGGTGTTTAGGGTTAGATAATTTTATATTCCTTCTTGTCTAGTGTCCCTAATGCTAGATATAGCTTGAAAGAGTGGATCTAGATCATAAGGCATTTCATGCACACCAAGTGTTTGATGAAATGCCTTGATAAACTAGATAAGAGATTTATGCTCCTACCCTATGATAATAGTTGTCTAGAGTGTATTTTTGGTTGATCTTGTTTGTATTCTTAATGCTTGCTAATCAATGATTCACAAATGAAAGTTTGTTAATGAATTAGGTGATTAGCATAGTGATTAGTTGCTTGAAAGAGAATTAGTCAAGATTAAAGATCTTATGCCTAGGAATTAGCTCATTTGAGTGAATGAACACCACTAATTGGATTTAGATCACCTTACATCAATAACCTCATCTCTAGCTCCGCTTTTGTTTATTGATTTACAATCTTTTTTAGTGCTTTCGCTTAATTCGAATTGGATATTTAACAACAAACCACACTTGTTTAGCTTAACTTACTTTAAGTGCCTTGCATTCTTAGTGATTAGAATAATCCCAATTATGGATTGATAACCTCTTTACTACATCGTATTGGGGATATTGATACCTCATGGAGACTAAAAAGTCTTGTATCAATTTGGCGCCGTTGCCATATTGGGATTTGTTTTAACATTGGGATTTAGGTTCTTAGTGAGCTTAAGTTTTATTTTCTACCAAAGTTACTAATGTCTTTCACTTTACATTGCTATCTCTAAACCTATAGGTGCATGCATACGCGATCTCGAGGCAACGACAATCTAGTTGGACCAAGGGACGACATACATCGCTCATACCGAGGGGTTAGAACAAGGAAAGCACGTGTGAGACAACAATAAGTTGAGAACGACATGGATCACTATGAAAATGTTCCACTTGGGGACATTCATGACAATGTGGACAACCATCCACATCATCAACAAGGTGGTAATGGAAACCACCCCGCACAAGGTGGTAATGGAAACAACCACGCTCAAGGCGGCCAAGCTCATAACGCCCCACATCCACACGGCCGGCCAATGAGAGCCCCTAACCATCCCCCAAGGGCTCAAAACGTGGTAGGTGCGGGTGATGCCGCCAATGCCATCAAAACCGTCAAGGGATCCAAGCTCCACCGGTTGAGAACAACAACTTCGAGGTGAAGCCGGGATTGATCAACATGGTTCAAAGTAACAAATTCCACGGCTTATCTATGGAGGATCCATTGGATCATATCGATCAATTTGATAGGATATGTGGGTTAACCAAGATGAACGGTGTTTCGGAAGACGGTTTCAAGCTAAGACTTTTCCCATTCTCTTTTGGAGAAAAAGCTCATCAATGGGAAAAGAGTCTTCCTCAAGGTTCAATCACGTCTTGGGACGATTGCAAGCGAGCTTTCCTTGCCAAGTTCTTCTCTCCTTCAAGGACCGCCAAGTTGAGGAACAAAATCTCGGGGTTCACACAATGCGGAAACGAATCCTTCAATGAAGCTTGGGAACGGTTTAGAAGCTACACCTCCCAATGTCCGCATCATGGTTTTTCCAATGCCTCTCTTTTGAGTACCCTCTATCGCGGTGCTCTACCCAAGATAAGGATGCTCTTAGACACGGCTTCTAATGGGAACTTCTTAGCCAAAGATGTAGACGAAGCAATGGAACTAGTGGGGAACTTGGCCCAAAGTGACGGGACCTACGGCGATGATTATGACCGCGCCACAAGGACCACAAGCGACTTTGATGAGAACAAGCGGGCCAAGGACATGAAAGCGCTTAATGAAAAATTGGACAAGCAAGCCAATTTGATTGATAAACTCCTAGTGTCTTCTCAAAAGACGGTTAGCTTTGTGGATTCTTATGATGAGAATCAAGGTTGCTATCAAGAGGAGAACATGAACACCCAAGAGGAGGTGAACTACGTGGGAAACCGAGGAAACTATCAAAGACAAGGGTTCAACCAAAACTATAGGAACCACCCTAATTTCTCTTACCGGAACACCAATATGGAGAATCCACAAGACCAAGTCTACCCTCCACAACCTAATCAAGCTCAAAGAGTTCCACAAAAGCAATTCCAACCTCAAGGCTAAGCTTCTAATACCAACCAACAAGGTTATGTCCCGAGGAACCAATTCCAAAGGAACCAAGGTGGCTTTCAACCCAAAGCTCCACCCGGTTTTGAAGGGCAACAGCAAGGATTTGTGCCCCAAGGTCAAGCAACCACGTCTAAACCGCAAGAGCTTGACTTGAGCTCCATGTTCCAACAATTACTCAAGGGACAAGCGGAGATCAATACGCGGGTGGATTGCTATTACAACGACCTCAACACAAAGATTGAGGCTTTGAACTCCAAGGTAAAACAAATGGGGAACAAAGGTGTTGCTTCTTCTTCACCACCACAAGGTCAACTTCCGGGCATAGCCGAAGCCAATCCTAAGGAGTATGTAAACACCATCACCTTAAGGAGTGGCACGGTTTTACCTCCAAGAGAAGCTCTTTCTACTCTCAATGCGGACATTGAGAAGCAAAGTGGGGGGGGGGGGACTTCACGAAGATGATGACAAGGTTGAAGATGGGGAAGTGAGAGAGCAAGACAAGGTTGAAGAAGTTGATAAGGTCAAGCTTAGGGTTGTTGTTGCTCAAGAGAAGCCGAAGAAGAATGTGTTTGTCCCTAAGTCATACGTTCCTAAACTACCTTTTCCCGGTCGGTTCAAGAAGCAACTTATGGACAAGTACAAAACCATCTTTGATAGGCAAATGGAGAAGGTAGAACTCACAATGCCTCTAGTAGATGCCTTTCTCCTTGTTCCTCAATATGCCAAATTCTTGAAAGATGCCGTGAATGAGAGAGCTAAGGAAATGGAGTTTATGGTCATTCAAACTCACGAGTGTATCGCCATCATACAAAAGAAAATGGTGCCGAAGAAGCTAGGAGATATGGGATCATTCACTCTACCTTGTGCACTTGGTCCTCAAGCTTTCAACCATTGTTTGTGTGATCTTGGAGCAAGTGTAAGCCTCATGCCGTTTTTGGTAGCCAAGAAACTAGGCTTCACACGCGACAAGGCATGCAACATTTCCCTAATATTGGCGGATAGGAGCGTGAGGGTTCCTATTGGTTTGCTTGAGGATCTTCCTATCGTGGTGAAGGATTTCATTGTCCCCACGGATTTTTTGGTACTTGAAATGGATGAGGAACCGAAAGATCCTCTTATCTTTGGTACGCCATTCCTAGCAACCGCGGGGGCGATAATCGATGTGAGGAAATGCAAAATAGACCTACACTTGGGTAAAGGAGAAGTCCTTGAGTTCGATATCAACAAGGTGATGAAGAAACCCACCATAGATGGCCAATGTTTCTACATAGAGACCATGGATGAACTAGCCGACGAATTGCTTGAGGAAATGAGAGTAGAAGACGGTTTGGAAGTGGTCTTGACCAAGGAGCGTAGTGATCATGGGTTCTTGAGTAAAGAACGTCAAGGATATGAGCTACTCATGGATTTGCACAAGCCGGTTGAAAAGGATACGCCTTTTGTTGAGTTGGGTGTTCATGGTACCGAGGTTCAAGATGGGTTAAGAGTTGATACGGTTCAAGAGGAGTTTGTTCTAGCCATGGAAAAGACTAGCAAGGGTAAGTCTAGTCTTGAGGAGGACGATTGGAGCGAACTCAAGGCCCCAAAGGTAAAGGAACTTCCCGCGGGACTAAGGTATGCGTTCTTAGATCCAAACGAATCTTACCCGGTTATTGTGAATGAGAGTCTAGATGAGAACGAACTATCCTCCCTTTTAGTTGAACTTAGGAAGTATAGGAAAGCCATTGGATATTCTTTGGATGACATCAAGGGTATTTCCTCTACTTTGTGCACACATAGAATCCATCTAGAGGATAAATCAAGGACCTCTATTGAAGATCAAAGAAGGTTGAATCCTAATTTGAAGGATGTTGTAAAGAGAGAGATTCTTAAGCTTTTGGATGTCGGTATTATATACCCAATATTGGATAGTACTTGGGTCTCACCGGTTCATTGTGTGCCTAAGAAAGGGGGGATTACGGTTGTTAAAAATGAAAAGGATGAAATGATACCTACTAGGACAATAAACGGGCATAGAATGTGCATTGACTATATGATGTTAAATTCATCTACTCGTAAGGATCACTTTCCGTTACCTTTCATAGATCAAATGCTAGAACGTCTAGCTAATCATCCATTTTATTGTTTCTTAGACGGTTATTCAGGTTTTTTTCAAATACCCATACACCCGAATGACCAAGAGAAAACAACTTTCACATGCCCTTATGGTACCTTCGCATATCGAAGGATGCCGTTCGGGTTGTGTAATGCACCCGCGACATTCCAACGTTGTATGATGTCCATTTTCTCAGATCTTATTGAGGACATGGTAGAAGTTTTTATGGACGACTTCTCCGTGTATGGCTCTTCGTTTGGTGTTTGCTTGTCTAATCTTTGTAGGGTCTTGCAACGATGCGAGGAAGCAAATTTGGTGCTTAATTGGGAGAAATGCCATTTCATGGTACGTGAAGGCATCATGCTTGGGCATAAGATCTCCGAGAAAGGGATTGAGGTAGACAAGGCCAAGATAGAGGTGATGGTTAGCTTGGAGCCGCCTAAGTCGGTCAAGGACACACTACACGAAAACATGTTTTTTTGCTACTGATTACGCAATCGATAAATTTACCTACTGTTTCGCTACTGATTTCAGACTGATTTGCGACTATTATCAAACAGCCGCACATCAGTAGGTATTTAGTGACTAAAAATATTAGTCGTTAATTCGTAGCAGTTTTACGACTGATTAGTGACTGAATTGTAGTCGGAAACATGCAATAGGTAATCAATAGTAACTTTAGCGACTGATTTGCTACTGAATTCGGTGGGTCGTAGAACAGTAGCAAATCAGAAGCAAAACTGTAGCAAAAAGCAGTTATAAATCATGTTGAATTCATTTGGTGGTTGGTGTACCTAATTTAATTTGCAGTCGGGAATCAGTCGGGAAGTTTTCTATATATTTGCCATACTCGAATTTTGTTGTCACAATTGTAGAAATACAAAGCAAAGAAAGAGTTTATAAACACAAATCGAAGAGAGATCAATAAGCTTTCTCAAACTTAGAATGTCAGGAAATTACAATTATGGTAATTTCCGGGAGTGGATGTATAATAGGTTCGATGAAAGAACATGAAATCTCTCGACAGAGTTCACAACGGGGGTGGATCAATTCGTGGCCTTTGCAAATAGCCAGCCTCTAGCTCAGAGAAATCGCGGTATGTTTCACTGCCCTTGTGTTGTTTGCGAGAATGAGAAATTTATCCCGGATACAAGAGTTTTGAGACATTTGTATAGTAGATGATTTATGCAAGATTATTATATTTGGTATAAGCATGGTGAAGAACTGGATATGGATTTAGGAACGAGTTATGTTGATAGGACGCATGTAAGTGGGTGTGAAGATGTGGGTAATGTAGTAGAAGATATATATGTGGATATGGTGAATGATGCGTTTCGTGATAACATGAGTTTTGATAACTACAATCATCAGGATGTTAGTTATCAGAATGTAGAAGAACCGGTACGTAATCATTCAAAAAAATTCTACGACTTGTTAGATGGAGCGAATACTCCATTATTCGATGGTTGTCGTGAAGGTCACTCGCAGTTATCCTTAACTGCTCGAATCATGCAAAATAAGGCAGATCATAATATGAGTGAAAAGTTAGTGGATTCGGTATGCAGAATCTTGACAGATTATTTACCAGAAGGAAACCAGGCAACCAGTTCACATTACGAGACATACAGATTGATGCGCAATTTGGGGCTCCCATGTCATGCAGTTGATGTTTGCATTAACAATTGTATGATCTTCTAGAAAGATGATGAAAGGTTAGATGAGTGCCGGTTTTTTAATTCAAAAAGATGGATGCCTAACGAGCAAAACCGTAGGACCAATGTACCATATAGTCGTATGTGGTATATGCCTATTGCTGACAGATTAAAGAGAATGTATCAGAGCGAGAAGACTGCAACGGCAATTAGATGGCACCCCGAGCACGAAGCAAATGAGGAAGAAATGTGTCATCCGTCTGATGGGGCGGAGTGGAAATATTTTCAAGACCAACATCCCCAGTTTGCCGAAGAACCCCGAAACGTTTATCTTGGATTGTGTACAGATGGGTTCAATCCATTTGGCATGTCAAAAAATCATTCATTGTGGCCCGTGATCTTGACTCCGTATAATTTACCCCCTGGTATGTGCATGAATAAGGAGTACTTGTGTCTAACAATTATGAATTCTGGATCATCCTCGAGCTAGTCTCGATATCTTCCTCCGACCTCTCATTGATGAGTTAAAAGAACTGTGGTCTACTGGAGTCGATGCATATGATGTCTCGTTGATTCAAAATTTTAAACTAAGAGTAGTGTTGTTGTGGACGATAAGCGACTTTTCGACGTATGGCATGTTATCAGGATGGACCACCCATGGCAAATTGTCTTGTCCAATTTCCATGGAAGATACATAGTCTTTTTATCTTAAGCAAGGAAGAAAGACGTGTTGGTTCGATTGTCACCGAAGATTTCTTCCTCATGATCATCCTCTAAGGAATAATACAAAAGACTTTTTGAAGAAGAGAAACGCTAAGAAAGACTATCCACCAGAGTCTTTGACCAGTGAGCAAATTTATTTATACCGGTTGAAACGTGTAAAGCCACGGAAAACAGAGGATATTGGTGGCAATGGTCACGATAAGAAGAAGCATATTCTGGGAATTGTCGTACCGGAGGGAGCTCTTATGCGTGTGAGGGTAAATCGAAAGACACCATCCCGTCAAGATTGGATATAGAAGAATTATGTTCTCGGCCACACTTACATATTGATGATGAGGGTAGATCCCCTTTTCCTGAATACTCATTGACAGACGAAGCCAGAAGAAGCTTATTGGAATGTGTGAAAAATTCGGTAAAATTCCCAGATGGTTATGCTTCAGACTTAGCTAGTTGTGCTGATATGGCGAATAAAAAGTTTTATGGGATGAAGAGTCATGACTGCCATGTTTTTATGGAGCGGCTACTTCCATTTATCTTTGCAGAACTAGTAGACCGGAACGTCCACACTGCGTTATCAGGTACTAATTACTTATAATTTGAGAAAAATAAATCACCTAAATATGATTATGGTAATTTATATTAACCATTTGCTGTTTCAATTTGTATCGTAGGGGTTAGAGCATTTTTCAGTGACTTATGTTCGAGAACTTTGCAGAAAAGTTGCGTCCAAATTCTTAAACAAAACATAGTTTTAATCATATGCAATTTGGAAAAGATCTTTCCACTATCCTTTTTCGACGTGATGGAGCACCTACCTATACATCTCCCCTACGAAGCTGAATTAGGAGGCCCCGTGCAATACAGGTGGATGTACCCTTTTGAAAGGTTTTTCAAAAAGTTGAAAGGGAAAGCAAAGAACCAAAGATATGCAGCAGGATCGATTGTTCAATCATATCTAAGGGAGGAGGTATCTTATTTCACAGAGCACTATTTTCCCTCGAGTATACAAACGAAATCAAGGTAAAAGCTATAACTATTCGCATGTTCACTAATCCATTTGGTATACACCTGGTAGCTTTATAAAATGATTTTCACTACTTTGGTCAGGTCAAGGCGATTTGCTGAAGGTGAAGTCCCCGAATATCATTTCGATGGAGTCCCCGCTATATATACTCACGTAGGTCGGCCTAGTGGCGAAATGCAGGAAATATGGCATCCATATAAAGACTACCGATGCGCACATGCATATGTTTTGCGAAATTGTGGTTATTTTGAGCCACTTGAGAGGTATAAGTTGGAATGGCTTTAACTTAAAATGTTTTGTTGTCCATACTCGATTACGATTAAATATTTTTATGGTGTTACATAGTTTCTTCGAAGATTATATTAGTACACAAAATCCGGACCTCTCTGAGAAAGAAATCCTGGCGAAAAGAGCTGAAGAATATCCTTTATGGATCAAAAAATATGTTAGTCTATAAATGTTTGATATTTAATTTCACTATTGGTACTTCAATATATTTTATATTGACATTTTATATGCAGGTTACTTACTGGAAGGCCACAACTCCATTTCCAACGTGGGTGCATGATATATCATGGTTTTTACCCTGTTTAGACCAAGATATAAGTCCTTTTTATAGAGTCTTTCTAGTGTTTTGTAGTATTTTAGAGTCTTTTACAGGTCTTAGCACATTTGAAGCATAATTGGAGATATTGGAGTTCTATGGTGCATTCTAGAGCGAAATTGAAGTCTGATGACAAAGTGCCCGATCTGAGCGACAAGCATCGATCGATACCCCCTGGTATCGATCGACACCCGTCGAGAAATCATGGGCCGCGACTTTTTATGAAGTTTTGAAGAATTGCAAAAGTGCCCAGAAGACTTTGATATTTACAAGATGGCCCATAACGTGTTTTAGGTTATAAATAGGATTTTACAGCCACCGGTTTAGGCTAAGCTTTATTTTATATACTCTGGTTTGAGACAAGTCTAAATCTCCCTTCGTCCGAGATCAGATCTCAAGAACCTCTTGTTATTCTTATTTTATTGATGATTTATTCAAACATATTGATTGTTTTATTTCTCTGAATGCTAGGTTAATTATCTGTTTAGGATTCACCATCTGAATTAGTTCTTCGCCTTAGGTTGTGTTCAAAGCTAATTCTAGGTTGACGAATCTGGAACTTAGATCTTAGGATAATTGATTAGGCACGACAGTGCGATTAATTACCTGATAGAACCTAGGTGAGCAATTTGATTATTCGCAAAGAGATTTGGTTTAATTGATTTGTGAACATATCAAACCTGTTATTAAAGCTGATTTAGACTTTAGGATTCGCAAAGAGATTTGGAATTCCTAAGATTTAGATTTAGATAATTCTCGCAACGACAGTTGGTTAATTATACCTTAGTGATTTGAGTTCAAGAACTGCGCTAAATCTGAATCATGCTAGTTAGTTTATCTGCATTCATTGATTTCCTGAGAAAAACCCTGAGCCTATATTTCCCAATTGAATTACATCTTGTTTAATTTCTGCATTGCTTTTAATCACACCTGTTTGGCTTAGCTTAATTCGATACTTTATAATCTATTGTGTGATTTCTTTGAGTCTTTGTGGTTCGACCCCTAACTATATTACAACTACTGCTTTAGTATCTTAGGGTATTAATTTGAGCATATCAGTGCACGACATAATTCATGGACCCCTGAAAAGGGCCAAAACTTGGCCCATATACTATACAAGAGGATATTTGTTTCATACACATAATTACACCGCGGGAAGAAAGACATGTAACTATGGTGTATGTGTTACTGGAGAGAATTACAGCAATGCAGCTGACAGAGCTGATTTCCACGGTATCTTAACTGATATCATAGAACTCGAGTATGAGGGGGTGGTTAATTTGAAAATCACACTTTTTAAGTGTATGTGGTACGACCCTGTGATCGGTAGAGGCACTCGGAGAGGCAATGGTGGCATTGTAGACATTCTTCCATCGAAAAGATACAATAAATACGAAACATTTATTCTGGGTACGTTCGCTCGTATATCTCCCCAGCCCGTTTATCACTTTCTCGATACCCTTTATATATATGTCTGATTTTATACATTGATATTGCACAGCCTCTCAAGCGGATCAAGTATGTTATATCTCGTACCCATACAAGAAGAAACCAAAGAATGTGTGGCACAATGTTGTTAAAGTTAACCCGATGAGAAATATTTCAGGAGAATATGTAGACGCGGAACCTACTCTTTTACAACAACAAATTGATGATCTTGTTATGCTGACTACAACTGAAGATCTCGTAGTCGAGAATTCACTAGCAGGAGTAAACCCAGTACATCTCGATTACGATGTCGGTGATGCGGAACGAGATGACGAATTCTAGTGTAACTTATCCGATTCTGATGACGAAGATGCAGAAGGTGTAGCTGCGTACTAATTATAAGAAAATTACATGGTACCGATGTTATTTATTGCTTTATTATGTTATGTGATATCTTATGTTTTGTAATTTGTAATGGTTGTTGTTAGTTTGCAAGGGTAGGAATTTGGCTAATAAATATGACAAGTTTTTATTATTAATCAAAAACAACACAATCTTGCTCTAATTAAGTTGCCGAAATATTAACTTTAAAAAAAAATTTGAAGTTTCATGAGGAAATAAAACCTTTAACCCATTTGGTAAACCACTCCGATCCACTTGATGTTTAATTCCCCATAAGAGGCCACTAAAACACCGACACTTATGATAGACATTACCAAAAGCATCCTGCTACACCACGGACAAACACAACAACATGCACTGCAATGGAAATGCCACCGTCATATTGCCAAGACTTCAAGTAATCGAACAATACACAATCATTCTAGCTTTAGCAATAACATATCTAACTTACACAATCATACTAGCCTTAACTATACCACCAACAACGACAGCTAGCAAACACCCAATAAGAACAATGATAACTAACTTCAGGAAGCTTGATTTGGAGCAAAAGATTCTCGATTTGTGTTCTTCGATAGAGAATCTTGTGCATTTGATTTATTGAGTATGATTACCTCAGCTATGGCTGAGTAATCTCCTTGTTGGGTATAGGGGTTTGAAGGGGAGCTTATGGTTCGATTCTTATTAGGTTTTTAGTCTAGGATGCATATTAATTAGGGTTCTTCGTTCTATCCTTGTTGTTAATGCGTTGCTTGACTAACCATCTTAGCAATCGATATTAGGCGGTTTAGAGCCACAGAAGTGCTGTATCTAATCGCTTGACCTAGGGTAGAAGAGCAAATCCGTCGTGATTTTGGAAGTATACTTACGGAGGAATTGTGGGTGTAAACGACTTTTGAGAGTATCATTCACTTCTTGCGCGGGCGGAGTCAGAAGCTACCGTCCGAGTACTGAGGTGAGTAGGTGTGTCGGATTACGTGTTCCAAGTTCAAGAACCCAAAGACAACAAAAAGTCGCTTTAGAAATCCTAGAAATCTCCTCGTAAAAATCGCCCATAAACCCTAGAAAATTCCCGATTGCCCAACGCTTCGTTTAATTGATTAGCTACTGCCCTTTTTAGTTTAGTTTAGATTCCATAGATACAACCGTGACAAAATCCAAAATATATTTTACGTCTAAACATAAGTTAGAACTCGTTAGAAATTGGACAACGTCTATCCTTGTGGATTCGATCCCTAAATACTATTTCGTGTGCTGTGTACTTGCGGCTTAGATATAAAGGGTAAAACCCCACGCCGGGGTTAATTCCCGGTGTGTCAAGTTTTTGGCGTCGTTGCCGGGGATAGTTTAGCTTGTTTGATTTCGTATTCTAATTTCTGCTCAAGACACTTTTGATTTTCAAGTTCTTTGTTGTTCTTTTGACTTTCTCCTTTATATTTGTCTTTTGTTCTAAGGTGCATGCACACTAGGAGAACTCCTAGAGGAAACGTACCACTACTAGGTGATATCGACAAACACGAGAGAGAACTCCGAAGACTCAAAAGAAACTTAAGGATGGCCGAAAACAACCACCCGGAAGATCAACTAGATCATGAGGATGACCGTGATTTTTTGGATCACGAAGAAGATCAAGAGGATGTCCATGGTTCTAATGACCAGCCACATCTCGATCCTGAAGAAAACCACAACCAAAACCGAAATGCTGAAAATACGAGGCGACAATGTCCCGTCGATCGTGATGCATGATATGCTCAAATTAATACCCTAAAAGTACTAAAACAGTTGCTGCAGTATATCAGGGATCGAACACAAGAACTCAAGAAATCACACAATAGATCAGATAGATTCGAATTAAGCTAAACCAAAAGATATAATTGAAAGCAATACGTAAACTAAACGAGTTGTAAATTCAATGGAGGAAAGATAGGTTAAGGGTATTTCTCAGGAAATCAATGAATGCAGATAAACTAACTAACAAGATTCAGATTTAGCGCGGTTCTTGAACTCAAATCACTAAGCTATAATTAACCAACTGTCGTTGCGAGAATTATCTAAATCTAAACTTCAGAATCCCAAATCTCTTTGCAAATTCCTAAAAATAAATCAGCTTTAAAGTTCAGATTTGATATGTTCACAAATCAATTAACCCAATCCCTTTGCGAATAATGAATTTTCTCACCCTAGGTTCTGTCAGATTTCTCAATTGCATTGTCGTGCCTAATCGATTAACCTAAGACCTAAGTTCTAGATTCGTCAACCTAGAATTAGCTTTGAGAACAACCTATGGTGAAGAACTAATTCAGATGGTGAATCCTAATCAACCTACCATTCAGAGAAAACCCTTATGAGAACTCTAAACCTAAAATGGATTTACTCAGACATGGAAATTGAAACAATAAACATGACTGAATAAATACTCAAATAGATAATAAGAAAGAGTGACAAGAGGATTCGAAATCTTCTCTCGGATGAACATAGTTTCAGACTTGTCTCCCTTCAAAAGCTCTCTCACAAAACCAAAGTAAAATAAAGCATAGCCCTCAAAGTGGCTGTAAAATCCTAATAAATAACCTAATTCACGTTTTGGGGCTTCTTGTAAATAATAAAGTCTTCTGGGCAATTTTGCAATTCTTCAACTCTTGGAAAAGTCGCGACTCGTGTCTGCTGCAGTGAGTATCGACCGATACTAGCCAGTATCGACCGATACTAGCCAGTATCGACCGATACTAGCCAGTATCGACCGATACTACCCAGTATCGACCGATACTAGCCAGTATCTATCGATACTACCCAGTATCGACCGATACTACCCAGTATCGACCGATACTAGCCAGTATCTATCGATACCAAGGCTTCAAATCGGGTACTCAGCTACACGAACTTCTGCTTTTCTCCAAAATGCTCCAGAAATCTCCAATATCTCCAATTATGCTCCAAACGTGCTGCAACCTTTAAAAGACTCTAAAACACTACGAAATAGTAGAAAGACTCTATAAAACGGACTTATATCATGGTCTAAAAGGGGTAAAAACCATGATATATCAACTCCCCCAGAATTAGCCTTTGCTTGCCCTCAAGCAAATAGAAAGCTAAACCAGAGAAAGAGGTTTGAAAACACGGAGACTCACTTGTTCATGAAACATTGCAATGACCATTTTCCTTAGTGCTCCACATATCACCTAACTAGTTCCAAATCTAACAACCATGTACTTCTCCGTAGACATTCGCAGCTTCCCATACTACACACATTATTTCACAGCATCGTTCAATGAAACCCATCATCGCCAGTTTCATCGCTGTGATTAATACAAAGAACCTTCTAGATTCTTTCCCATACAATATCATGACAAGGAACCATCCTTTTCACACTTTTGGTATCATTTTTTCTCCCCCAAACTTATTTCTTAATATGTTCTCTTCTCTTTTTTATAGATCTGCATATACACATCAAGGTATGAGACGCGAGTATTGATGGTGTTTGCCACCTAATCCCCGGTTCTTCCCTCTCAATGTATCAAAGGTCTATGCGAATAGTGGTATCATTAGAAATTTTCCTAACCTCGCTTTCAACCTTTGTGTGATCATTCCCACACAAGTAGAATAATGGGATCGCTGGAAATTTTTCTAGCCCTCTACTCAGAAGAAAGTCATTTCATCTTGTATGCTCTTATTTATCAACTTATAACAGGGGAGAGAGATACAATTACTTTAAACACATGAGTTGATTTGTCAGATATGAATGATGAATCAAGCTCTATGAATACTAACCACATCGATGAAGTGCAAAAATTTGGCTCAGGCTTTAAAGAACTTTGCTGGAAACATGAGTGTCTTCTAGTTAACTGGTCAGCCTTTGGATTTTTCATTAGTCGATCTAGAACTGATTTTGTAACAATAGTCACTTAGAAGCAAGGTCAGAACAGAAGATTCAAGAAAAAGATCACAATCTCCAACAGGTTTTGACTCAATAAAACATATTTTGACTCAAAAACGACTGACTCTAAAAAAAACAAAAATAATGTCAACGACTACCTCCCCCAGACTTGAATAACACTGTCCCCAGTGTTATCTAGCCCAAAGTTGGTGAAAGAAAGCAAATGAACAGAGTGGAATTGTGAAAAATGAAAAATTACCGAAGTGGGGTACGAGTGTCGACCGACGCCCAACTTGGTATCGATCGATACCAATTATTGGTCGACATAGGTGATTCGTTTTTCAACGTCTAAGGTCAGATGTAACTCCAAAAATGTGTCAAACGATCCAGGTGTTAAATGTTAGCACAACAGGAGAAGAATCAACCGGAGTTTGCGAGGTTCCAGGCTGAGACGAAGGAGCAGCGTCCGCGTCAGTCATGCAGCGCCAGCGAGAAATAGCAGTCCAAATGCTCCTCATACTCTCTATCATCACCTTCTGAAAGGCAGTTGGCTCCATCGGAAGTTTCGAATGAGAAGGAAATGATGGTGCAGGGATAGAGGAAGTCGCTGCTCGCGATCGCTGGGCTCGTCCTCCCTGGCGTGAAGTAGATGGAATGTCAGCAGCAGCAGGTGCAAGCATGCTAGCAGAAGAACCTCATCCTTGGCGAGTGCGAGGTGCGGCAATCAGTAGGCTCGGATCAGGTTCGAAACGCAGCTGATTGGGATCGTCACCAATGTCTGTCAGCCATCTGTTTAGGAGCTTAACCAGAAACTCCCCATCCGTGTTGGAAAAACACCAATGTCGCGCAGGCTTCAACCACCTGAGGTTTCGCATATGTCTCTCGTCCATGATAGTGCGGGTGGTGACTATCGAACAGTGATATATCATAGTTTTTACCCCGTTTAAGCCATGATATAAGTCCGTTTTATAGAGTCTTTCTACTATTTCGTAGTGTTTTAGAGTCTTTTACAGGTTTTAGCATGTTTGGAGCATAATTGGAGATATTGGAGCTTTGTGGAGCATTTTGAAGCAAAACAGACGTTCGTGTAGCTGAGTACCCGATTTGAAGCATCAGTATCGATCGATACTGCCTAGTATCGGTCGATACTCATCGAGGTAGACATGACCCGCGACTTAATGAAGAGTTGAAGAATTGCAGAATGGTCCAAAAGTCTTTATTATTTACAAGAAGCCCCAAAACGTGATTTAGGTTATTAAATAGGATTTTACAGCCACTTTAATGGCTATGCTTTATTTTATTCTTGTTTTGTGAGAGAGCTTTTGAAGGGAGACAAGTCTGAAATTATGTTCGTCCGAGAGAAGATTTCGAACCCTCTTGTTACTCTTTCTGATTTATTTGATGATTTACTCAAACATGTTTACTGCTTCAATTTCCATGTCTGAGTAGATCTCTTGTTAGGTTTAGGGTTCTCATATGGGTTATCTCTGAATGCTAGATTGATTAGTTATTAGGATTCACCATCTGAATTAGTTCTTCACCATAGGTTGTTTGCAAAGCTAATTCTAGATTGATCACCTAGAACTTTGATCTTAGGATAATTGATTAGGCGCGGAAGTGCGATTAATTACCTGATAGAACATAGGGTGAGCAAAATAACTATTCGCAAAAGAATTTGGTTTAGTTGTTTTGTGAACAAATCAAACCTGATTTAAAAAGCTGATATAGACTTTGGGATTCGCAAAAGAATTTGGAATTCCTAGGATTTAGATTTAGATAGTTTTCGCAACGGAAGTTGGTTAATTATACCTTAGTGATTTGAGTTCAAGAACCGCGCTAAATCTGAATCCTGCTAGTTAGTTTATCTACATTCATTGATTTTCTGAGAAATACCCTGAACCTAGCTTTCTCCCAATCGAATTTACAACCATTTTAATTTACGTTCTGTTTTCAATACCATTGATCGCTTAGCTTGATTTTCACATATATAATCTATTGTGTGTTTCTGTGAGTCCTTGTGTTCGACCCCTACTATACTGCTTAGTACTTGTAGGGTATTAATTTGAGCATTCAAATTTGGCGCCGTTGCCGGGGACTCAATTCACTTTTAGATTTTAGTCTGAGAATTTCGACTAAACTTGTCGGTATCGATAGATACTATCTAGTATCTGTCGATACTCGCCGTTCTCTTTTTGTTGATATCGATCGACACCACTTGGTATCGGTCGATACTCATCACGTTTTTTGTTACTTACGTTCTTGACTTTTGTTTCCAGGTGTATGCCTAATCGTGAAACCAGAAAGAGCAAGAGCGCGCAGCTAGTTGATCTGGCACTTTTGGAACACACAAACATAAGAGCAAAGAAGCCAGCAAAAATGAACAACAATCAAGTGGAGTTGGTTCAAGATGCAGCTGGTGCTTACAGAGACCAAGAGGGTCGTTTGTGCAATGAGAGAGGACAACGTCTGGATGGAGAGGGGAGCATCATTCCACCTGCTCTTGTTGTCGTTGGGAATGCTGCTGGGAATGCCGCTGGGAACGCAAACGCAGTGAATACTGGGAATGCTGTGGTTAATCGTGGTAGAACGATTGATGAGTGCAACAGACCTGACCAGTTTTACGCAAACCGATCTGGGATCCGTCCTCCTGAAACCTGCATACTACACTCTTGTAGGACAGCACCCTTTTCATGGTCTTTTCGGCGAACATCCCATGGATCATATTGCGACGTTCGAGGATTTGGTCACTAGCATCAAAAGCAATGGAGTGTCCTACGACTATCTTTTATGCAAGCTTTTCCCGTACTCTCTTGGTGGGGAAGCAACTTACTGGCTGATGTAGTTGCCTCCTGGATCGCTGACTACCTGGGAGGAGACTAAGAACGCTTTCCTGACCAACTTTTATGATGATGCAAGATCCGAGGATCTGAGGAACAAGATCTCCCCATTTTTGCAAGGACCTACTGAGGCGTTCAAGGCTGCTTGGAAGAGATTCAAATCGTATCAGAGAGATTGTCCACATCACGGATACTCTGATGTTCAGCTGATGGGTTTTTTTTTCAGAGGACTTGATTGGAGGTATCAGATGACTTTGGATGCTTCGAGCAATGGAAACTTCAAAACCAGGTATCCTGATGAAGCTTATGTCCTGATTGAGAACTTGGCGTCTAGCAATAGCACCAAAAATGCTGATTATGAGAGGAAGAAGTTAGCTGGTAACATGGATGGCTCACATATTGCTGATTTTCAAGCTAAGTTGGATTCTATGCACAGTCTTCTGATGGGCAAGACACAAAAGGCTGTTCACTTTGCTGAAGATGTTGAGGTGTTCAACGAGGATGAAGTAGAGGATGTCAACTACATTGGTGGTTCTGGTTTTCAAGGCCAGAGGAATCATTTCAACAACAACCGAAACTTCAACAACAACTCTCAGCAAGGAGGTTCGAACCAGTTTGGTCAGAGATCATCTCAGAACAGTGGGTACACCAGGAACTATGGAAATTCATCCTATCAACCTGTACCTGCTAAGCTTCCAGATAGCAAGATCGAATCTATGTTCGAACAACTTCTTCAAGGACAGCAGAAGCTCACTGCGGATTTCAATGGGAAGATTGATGTCCTATACAATGATCTGAGTGGAAGAATCGACGCTATTGATATTCAGCAGAAGAAGCTGGAACTTCAGATAGCTCAGACTTCAGAGGCTGTGAAAAGGCAAGAAGGTTTTCTTCCAGGGAAAGTAGAGAACCCAAGGGCTCATATCAATGCAATCACCTTGAGGAGTGGAAAATAGGTCACTCCAGGAGTAAAAATCGCCCAAGCTGCGGATATTTTTGTCGATCTTGACGATGAGGATACCGAAATCGCGCCAGTATCGATCGACACTAGCCAGCATCGATCGACACCTATCAAAATTCTTTCACGGGACAAATCAAAACCGTCTGTATCGATCGATACCACTCCAGTATCGGTCGATACTAATCTCGCAGTCGAATCAACTAAGGTTTCGAAGGAAATACCCAAAGTAGTTGCAGAAAGAGTTTACACACCAAGAATACCTTATCCCAGGGCTTCTGGAAAGACTAAGAAGGAGGTAGAAGACTCTAGATGCAAGGCGATTATAGATAAGTTGATTGTGGAACTCCCTTTCATCGATGCTATCAAGACTTCTCCGGCTTTCGGAAGATACGTCAAGAAGATGGTGTTCAGCAATGTGAACCTTGAAGACGGATGCTTGATGATTACTCACGAGTGCAGTGCAATCCTGACCAACAGGATCCCAAAGAAGCTGCTAGACCCAGAGAGTTTTGTGTTGGATTGTACGATATTCACGGACAGATTTGAGCGTTCTCTTTGTGACCTAGGCTCAAGTGTCAACCTCATGCCATACTCAGTTGCCAAAAGGATGAGGATGACAGACTTCACAACCAGAAGGATTTCCCTGATACTTGCTTATCGTTCTGTTAGATTTCCAGAGGGGTTACTCGAAGATGTCCCGATCAAGATTGGAAATTGCTTGATCCCAACTGATTTTATCGTCCTGGAGTACGATGCTGAGCCTAAGGATCCTCTTATCCTAGGCAGACCATTCCTTGCAACAGCTGGTGCTTTGATTGATTGCAAGAACAAGAAGATCGCTCTCAACATTGGTTATTTGGTCATGAGTTTCAATATGGACAAGATGATGAAGAGACCAACCATTGATGGGCAAACTTTCTTTGTCGACACCTTCAGTGACATAGTTGAAGAGTACTTCCTGGGGATGCATCCTGAGGATCCATTAGAGAGAGCATTGGTCTGTTCAGCCACTTCAGAGGGTCATTCGTGTGATGATACAGTTGGATACTCGAAGATGCTCGATTCAGCGTATCGATCGATACTCTCCAAGTATCGGTCGATACCCTGCGACTAGAAGGAGAGTTGGCCGAGAGTTCTAATCAAGCTGTTGGACTTGGAGATTGGAGTGCAGAGAATGCTCCTAAGGTTGAACTAAAGCCACTCCCACCAAATCTGAGGTATAGTTTTCTTGGCCCTAATTCTACATACCCAGTAATTGTTAATGCTTATTTGAACAACACAGAGATTGCCTTACTGCTGAGCAAGCTGCGCAAGTATCGCAAAGCTCTTGGCTATTCTCTTGATGACATTTCAGGTATATCACCGGACCTGTGCATGCATAGGATTCACCTTGAGGATCAAAGACCTCAATTGAGCATCAAAGGAGACTGAATCCGAATCTGATGGAAGTTGTCAAAAAGGAAGTGATGAAGCTTTTGAAAGCTGGTGTTATCTATGCTATTTCGGATATCTCTTCGGTCAGTCCAGTGCACGTTGTTCCTAAGAAAGGAGGGATAACCGTGGTGAAGAATGAAAAGGATGAGATGATTCCTACTAGAACTATCACTGGACATCGAATGTGCATTGACTACATGAAGTTGAATGCAGCTACACGAAAATATCATTTCCCCTTGCCATTCATTGACCAGATGTTGGAGAGGTTGGCTAGTCATCCCTACTACTGTTTTTTTTATGGGTATTCAGGTTTCTTCCAGATTCCTATACATCCAGATGACCAAGGGAAGATGACTTTCACATCCCTATGGCACATTCGCATACAGGAGAATGCCATTTTGATTGTGTAACGCTCCAGCCACTTTTCAGAGGTGCATGATGTCTATCTTCACAGACATGATTGAGGATTTTATGAAGGTATTCATGGATGATTTTTCAGTATATGGACCATCGTTCAAGGACTGTTTGGATAATCTGTGCAAGGTGCTCCAGAGGTATGAAGAGAAACACTTGGTTCTTAATTGGGAAAAGTGTCACTTTATGGTTCAGGATGGCATCGTGCTTGGGCACAAGGTTTCTGAGGCTGGGATCGAAGTTGACAAGGCCAAAATTCAGGTTATGACAAGTCTCCAACCGCCAAATTCTGTGAAGGATATTCGAAGCTTCCTTGGTCATGCTGGATTTTACAGGAGGTTTATCAAGGATTTCTCCAAGATTCCAAGATAGCACGCCCACTCACTGCCTTATTATGCAAGGAGATCAAATTTGATTTCACACCTGACTGTCTTGCAGCCTTTGAGGAGATTAAGAAGGCTTTGGCGAGTGCTTCTATTGTGCAACCTCCTGATTGGACCTTACTTTTTGAGATCATGTGCGACGCTAGTGACTTTGCTGTTGGACCTGTATTGGGTCAGAGAAAGGATAAGAAGCTGCACGTCATCTACTATGCCAGCAGGACATTGGATGATGCTTAGAGGAACTACATCACCACGGAGAAGGAACTGCTTGTAGTCGTTTTCTCCTTTGAGAAATTTCGATCCTACTTGATTGGGAGCAAAATGATTGTTCATACTGATCATGATGCTCTCAAGTATCTGATGCAGAACAAGGATCTCAAGCCTCGCCTTTGTCGCTGGGTTCTCTTGTTACAAGGTTTCGACATCGAGGTTAAGGACAAGAAACGAATAGAGAACGGAGTCGCTGACCACCTATCGAGGATTCGGATCGATGCAGACATCCCTATTGATGATCAACTACCAGAGGAATCCCTTTACTTCATTGAAACAGAGTTTCAGATGGGTTTCACAGAAACTCAGCAATTCCCACGAATTGCAGGTCTCGGTATCGATCGACACTCCTATGGTGTCGGTCGATACTTGGCGATTTCTGAACCAGTTCTGACTGTTGAACACCTTGGTTTTTTAGAGGAGTATCTAGTTGCTGCAGCCGATTCCGATCAACCATTGTACGCTGATATTGCCAACTACCTCGTTGCAGATGCAGAACCGAAGCACCTCAAGAGCTATCAAAAGAAGAAGTTCTTGCGAGACGTAAGGCGATACTTTTGGGATGAACCTTAACTGTACAAGCACTGTTCTGATGGTGTCTATAGAAGCTGCATTGCTGAATCGGAGGTGCCTAATGTGTTGTTTCACTGCCATGGATCCGACTATGCTGGACACTTTGCCACTTTCAAGACACTGTCCAAGGTTCTTCAAGCAGGTTTCTGGTGGCCTACTATGTTCAAGGATGCTCATGTTTTCGTTTCACAGTGCGATGCCTGTCAGAGGAGATGGAAAATCAGTAAGAGACATGAGATGCCACATAACTTCATCCTTGAGGTTCAGATTTTCGATTGTTGGGGCATTGATTTTATGGGTCCATTTCCTTCGTCATATGGACACAAATACATTTTGGTTGCTGTAGATTATGTGTCTAAGTGGGTTGAAGCCATTACTAGCAGAACCAATGATTCTTCGGTGGTTATTAAGCTGTTTAAGACCATCATTTTCCCTCGATTTGGAGTACCTCGAATTGTGATAAGTGATGGTGGCTCTCACTTTATCAACAAAAATTTTGAGTGGTTGCTGAAGAAGTATGGTGTGAACCATCGCGTTGCTACTCCTTATCATCCTCAGACCAATGGACAAGTTGAGGTCTCCAACAGACAGATCAAAGAGATTCTGGAGAAGACAGTGAATGTTACAAGGAAGGATTGGCCTGTGAAGCTGGATGACGCACTTTAGGCTTACATGACTGCTTTCTAGACACCATTTGGGACTACACCGTTTCACTTGCTGTATGGAAAAGCATGCCATCATCCAGTGGAAATCGAGCACAAGGCAGCATGGGCTACAAAGTTGATGAATTTCGATATCAAGTCTGCTGCTGAGAAGCGATTGATCAAGTTGAATGAGTTGGATGAGATTAGGCATTTTGCCTATGAGAACTCGAAGTTGAAGGAGAGGACTAAGGCTTACCATGACAAGAAGATTATTTCCAGACACTTTGAACCAAATGATCAGGTACTTCTGTATAACTCTCGTTTGCAATTGTTTTCTGGTAATTTGCATTCTCGTTGGCCAGGTCCTTTCACAGTCAAGGAAGTTAGACCACATGGTGCGATTATCCTGACAAATCCTTCAGGCGGGGAGTTCACTGTAAATGGACAAAGGGTGAAACACTATTGTGCGAAGGCCGATATTCCAGAAGGACACATAATGCCTCTGGATGATGCACCCACTGCCTGAACGGCGGTACAGTCAAGCTAATGACATTAAACGAGCGCTTGGTGGGAGGCAACCTACTGGTGAGTTTGTCTTTGAGTATTTTTCTTTTTATTTTTCGTTTTTGCGTCTGTATCAGGATAAACAAGGAGCAGCCACGGAATCACCTGAGTGTCGATCGATACCCCATTGGTATCGGTCGACACCCTACGCGACTGAACGGTTCATCATATCGACTTAAGCCTAGTATCGATCGATACCAAGCTGTGTGTCAGTCGATACTCGATGTTTCAGCACGATAACTTCTTGATTTTTCACAATCCACTTGGTCCATTTGATTTTGTTTCACCAACTCTAGGCTAGATAACACTGGGGACAGTGTTGTTTAAGTCTGGGGGAGGTAGTCGCTGACTTTGTTTTTGTTTTTCTTAGAGTCAGTCGTTTTTGAGTCATTCATTGTTTTATTGAGTCCAAACTTTGTCTGAGACTGTGATCTTTTTCTTGAATCCATTGATTTGACATTGCTTTTAAGTGACCATTGTTACAGAATCAGTTCTAGATCGACTAATGAAAAATCCAAAGGCTGACCAGTTTACTAGAAGACACTCATGTTTCTTGCAAAGTTCTGTAAAGCCTGAGCCAAATTTTTGCACTTTATCAATGTGGCTAGTACTCATAGAGCTTGATTCATCATTCGTATCTGACAAAGGAACATATATGTGTTTAAAGTAATGGTATTTCTCTCCCTGTTACAAGTTAATTAATAAGATGTATTAAAAAATGAGGTGATTTTCTTCTGAGTAAAGGGTTAGGAAAATTTCCAACGATCCCATTATTCTACTTGGTGAGGAATGATTGATATGCTCAAATTAATACCCTAAAAGTACTAAGCAGTTGTTGTAGTAAGTGTAGGGGTCGAACACAAGGACTCACAGAAATCACACAATATATTGTATAATGTCAAATCAAGCTAAGCAAATAAGATGAAACAAAAGACAATAAACAGTAAACGAATTGTAATTCGATTGGAAGAAAGAAAGGCTCAGGGTATTTCTCAGAAAATCAATGAATGCAGATAAATTAACTAACTGGATTCAGATTTAGCGCGGTTCTTGAACTCAAATCACTAAGGTATAAATAACCAATTGTGGTTGCGAGAATGATCTAAATCTAAATCCTAGGAATTCCAAATCTCTTTGCGAATCCTAAAGTCTAAATCAGCTTTAATATCAGGTTTGATATGTTCACAAATCAATTAAACCAAATCTCTTTGTGAATAATCAATTTGCTCACCTAAGGTTCTATCAGGTAATTAATCGCACTGTCGTGCCTAATCAATTATCCTAAGATCTATATTCCAGATTCGTCAACCTAGAAATAGCTTTGAACACAACCTAAGCGAAGAACTAATTCAGATGATGAATCCTAATAAACTAATCAACCTAGCATTCAGAGAAAACCCTTATGAGAACCCTGAACCTAAAGTGGATCTATTCAGACATGGAGAATGAAAGCAACATGATTGGATAGATCATCAAAGAAATCAATAAAAACAGGTGTTCAGAGTTGTCTCTCCAAAAACCAAAAGTAGAATCAAAGTAGAATAAAGCATAGCCAACAAAGTGGCTGTAAAATTCCGTAAAGGACTCTAAAACACTACGAAATAACAGAAAGACTCTATAAAACGGACTTATATCATGGCCTAAAAGGGGTAAAAACCATGATATATCAACTCCCCCAGACTTAGCCTTTGCTTGCCCTCAAGCAAAACTGAAAACTAAACCAGAGAAAGAGGTTTGAAAACGCGGAGACTCACCTGTTCAGGAACCATCGCAGAGATCCTTTTTCCAAGCACCCAAATGTTACCTAACCAGCTTTTGACCTAACCACCATGTACTTCTCCGTAGACATTCGCAGCTTTTCCAGACTCCACACATTATCCTGCAGTATTGTTCAAATAAAGCCCCCATCGCCAGTTTCATCGCTGCTGCCAATGTTCAAGAACCTTATAGATTCTTTACCATATAATATCATGACAAAGAACCACCCTTTTTCTCACTTTTTGTATCACTTTCTCTCCCCCAGACTTATTTCTTATTATGTTCTCTTTTTTTTTATTTTCAGCCTTGCATATACACATCAAGGTATGAGACGCGAGTATTGATGGTGTTTGCCACCAAATCCCCGGTTCTTCCCTCTCTATGTATCAAAGGTTTAGGCGAATAGTGGTATCACGGGAAATTTTCCTAACCTCGCTTTCAACCATTGTGTGATCATTCCTTCTTAAGTAGAATAATGGGATCGCTGAAAATTTTCCTAGCCCTCTACTTAGCAAAAAATCATCTCAATCGTTTATGCTCTTATTTATCAACTTATAACAGGGGAGAGAGATACCATTACTTTAACATATGGGTTCCTTTGTCAGACATGAATGATGAATCATGCTCTGTAAACACTAACCATATCGATGAAGTGCAAAATTTTGGCTCAGGCTTCAGAAGAACTCTGCTGAAGACATGGGTGTTTTCTAGTCAACTGGTCAGTCCTTGGATTTTTCATTAGTCGATCTAGAGCTGATCCTGCAACACTGGTCACTCAAAAACAAAATCAAAACAGCAATTCAAGCATAGGATCATCATCTCCAACAAGTTTTGACTCAATAAAACGTTTTGACTCGATAAAACAACTAACTCTAAGAAAAACAAACACAATGTCAGCAGACACCCCCCCCCCAGACTTGAACAACACTGTCCCCAGTGTTATCTCGCCTAGAGTAGGTAAAAGAAAACAAAAGAACAGAATAGAACGAAGAGAAACAAGAAGTTACCGTGCTGGAACATCTGGTGTCGATCGACACACGGCTTGGTATCGATCGATACCAAGATTAAATCGACATAATGAACCGTACATTCGCGATTGGTGTCGACCGATACTAGGTAGTATCGATCGACACTAAGGCGATTTCGAGTTTTGCTCCTTGTTTATCCTGACACAACACAAAACGAAAGATAAAAGGAAAAATGACTCAAAAGCAGACTCATCAGTGGGTTGCCTCCCACCAAGCGCTCGTTTAAAGTCAATAGCTTGACTTTGGCTGATCAGTCGGGAGAAGATTTAGAGCTTACTCCAATGCAAGTTCCACAGTTAGATACTTGCAGACTCAAAGTTCTGTTCAACATGCTCTCCATAAATTCTTTCCCTTTCTCTTTCAGCTCCGAAGTAAGAAGAACTCGAGCCTTAGAAAATGGTTTCGAAATTCCTTTGCACTTCACCTTGTACTCAATCGAATCCCCATCACACTTCTGAGGGATTAAGGTCATAGAAGCAGCATCCTTCACGTTTTTCCTCTTCGCCTTCTTCTTTATTGCCTTAGCCTTCCTGACAACTTCCTTGGGGATGTTGGGCGGTTCAACCAGAATGTCTATGACAGTTGGGTCGTCAGGAGGCTCTTCTAAAGGATCTACTACCAAGGTCTCTCTTGTGACAACAGTGAAGCATGAGACATGTGTGGGAGCACCTCTAGAGGGAATGGCATCATAGTAGACCCCTCCGTCAATGTAAGAGAAAGAGAGTCTCTTATTAGGTGTGTCTATGATCGCGCCAGCAGTAGCCATAAACGGTCGTCCCAGGAGCAAAGAAACTTCAGATGCTTCGCTCATCTCCACAACCTGAAAGTTAGTGGGCACCAGACAGTCTCCTACTTTAACAGGCAAAGTATGGATAGTACCGTATGGAGGTGAGGTGGAGGAGTTCGCAAACGTGAGAAGCATCGTAGGGGGTCGTATATCAGTCCTTAATCGTTCAGCAATTTTCCGTGAAATGACATTGACGCTAGACCCTGAGTCAACGAGAGACTCATCAGATTCAACTCCAGAGATGGAGCATGGAACTGCGAATTTCCCTGGGTCTTCCCTCTGGGTTAACTGCCTCAGCGGTAGTGATGGACTTCTGACCGTGATGAAGAGTGCTTCGATCTCTTCCAGAGTTTCTCTGCAATCTTTGAAGTGACTTAGCAGAGGCCAGCCCTCTAGAGCTTCTTCAAAACTTAATGAATGGGGAATCCGTCGTACCCTTTTCTCAAAGCCACGCAGCTACTTTGGTGTGATGGGGGCTCGGAGGTGTTGGGGAATCAGATTCAGTTTCTTGGGTTTACGAAGTCCGTCAACACTCATACGCAGCTCCTTTGCGCTGTCTGGGATGGTATCGATCGATGCTGGGATGGTATCGATCGATGCTTGCTCCTTCGAGACATTCTTGACAATATCAGCCTTCTTCTCGACCTGTGTCTCAGCATTGACCGACACTGGAGGAGTATCGATCGATGCACATGATTTTGGATTCAATCGGGCAAGTGTCTGGACTGGTATCGATCGACACTGGCTGGTATCGATCGATACTCGGGCGATTTCAGAATCCCAATCGTCATCTTCAACAACATCGTCGAAAATTCCTGCATCAAAACCCTTTCCTACCACTGCAGCGGTTTCTTTAGCACTCTCTATGGTGATTGCATTGACGTGTGCTCTTGGATTCTCAGTTTTCCCTGGAAGAAAGCCTTCTTGTCTCTTTACAGCTGCTGCTGTCTGAGCAACTTGAGTTTCCAACTTCCTCTGGCTAAGATTGATGGCTTCAATTTTTCCATTCAGATCGATGTATAGAGAGTCAAACTTCCCATTGAAATCCCCCTGTAATTTCTCTTGTCCCCGAAGAAGCTGTTCCATCATGAGTTCCATCTTATTCTCTGTGGACCTTGGAGAGATGGGCTGGTACGAAGAATTCCCGTAATTGCGATTGTTGTTGTTGAAGTTTCGGTTGTTGTTGTACCCAAATTGCTGACCCTGAAATCCAGAACCACCAAAGTAGTTAACATCCTCCACTTCGTTTCCACAGATATTATCGACTCCATCAGCAAAGTGTACAGTCTTCTTCGACTTTCCAATCAAAATATCCAGCTTGGCCTGAACTTCAGCAATCTGCGATCCATCAATTCCTGCAACATGCTTATTCCGCTCGAAATCAGCATTCTTGAATCTATGTTCGAACAACTTCTTCAAGGACGGCCGAAGCTCACTGTGGATTTCAATGGGAAGATTGATGTCCTATACAATAATCTGAGTGGAAGAATCGACGCTATTGATATTCAGCAGAAGAAGCTGGAACTTCAGATAGCTCAGACTTCAGAGGCTGTGAAAAAGGCAAGAAGGTTTTCTTCCAGGAAAAGTAGAGAACCCAATGGCTCATATCAATGCAATCACCTTGAGGAGTGGAAAATAGGTCACTCCAGGAGTAAAAATCGCCCAAGCTGCGGATATTTTTGTCGATCTTGACGATGAGGATACAAAAATCGCGCCAGTATCGATCGACACTAGCCAGCATCGATCGACACCTATCAAAATTCTTTCACGGGACAAATCAAAACCGCCTGTATCGATCGATACCACTCCAGTATCGGTCGATACTAATCTCGCAGTCGAATCAACTAAGGTTTCGAAGGAAGTACCCAAAGTAGTTGCAGAAAGAGTTTACACACCAAGAATACCTTATCCCAGGGTGATATATCATGGTTTTTACCCTATTTAGATCATGATATAAGTCCTTTTTATAGAGTCTTTCTAGTGTTTTGTAGTCTTTTAGAGTCCTTTACAAGTTATAGCACGTTTGGAGCATAATTGGAGATATTGGAGCTTTCTGGAACATTCTGGAGCGAAGCAGAGATCCGTGTAGCTGAGACATCAAAATCACCTGAGTATCGATCGATACTGCCTAGTATCGATCGATACCCGTCGAGGAAACAGAAGGATCACGACTTAATGAAGAGTTGAAGAATTGCAGAATGAGCCCAGAAGACTTTGATATTTACAAGATGGCCCAGAACGTGTTTTAGGTTATAAATAGGATTTTTCAGCCAACTGTTTACGCTATCCTTTATTTTTTATATACTTTGGTTTGAGACAAGTCTGAATCTCCATTCGTCCGAGATCAGATCTTAAAACCTCTTGTTATTCTTATTTTCTATTGATGATTTATTCAGTTATGTTGATTGTTTCATTCACCATGTCTGAGTAGATCCACTTTAGGTTTAGGGTTTTCTCATAAAAGATTTCTTTGAATGCTAGGTTGATTATCTGTTTAGGATTCACCATCTGAATTAGTTCTTCACTTTAGGTTGTTCTCAAAGCTAATTCTAGGTTGACGAATCTGGAACTTAGATCTTAGGATAATTGATTAGGCACGAGAGTGCGATTAATTACCTGATAGAACCTAGGTGAGCAAATTGATTATTCGCAAAGAGATTTGGTTTAATTGATTTGTGAACATATCAAACCTGCTTTTAAAGCTGATTTAGACTTTAGGATTCGCAAAGAGATTTGGAATTCCTAGGATTTAGATTTAGATAGTTTTCGCAACGAGAGTTGGTTAGTTATATTTTAGTGATTTGAGTTCAAGAACCGTGCGTAATCTGAATCCTGTTTGTTAATTTAGCTGCATTCATTGATTTTCTGAGAAATACCCTGGGCCTATATTTCCTCCATTGAATTACAACTTGTTTAATATATGCACTGCTTTCAATTACCATTGATCACTTAGCGTAATTCAGCATCTAGAATCTATTTTGTGTTTCTGTGAGTCCTTGTGTTCGACCCCTAGCTATACTACGATTACTGCTTTAGTATCTGTTAGGGTATTAATTTGAGCATATCAAATTTGGCGCCGTTGCCGGGGACTCAATTCGCCATTAGATTTTAGCTGTAGAGTTTCGACTAAGTTCGTCGGTATCGATCGATACTCACCAATATCAATGATATATCAATGCACCAAGGAACGATGATCAAGCTAATGCACTGATTCCTCCTAATGGCGTGAATGCCAACCATCCTGTACTGCCTGTAAATCCTTTGCGGAGACAAACGTGTAATTGCATCACTGCTGATTTTGATGCACCGTATCAACACTTCCAAAACCGAGCGGCCATACAACTTCCTATACTGAACGGAAAAAATTTTGAGATCAAACCTCAAATCATTGCTTTGGTAAAGCAAAATAAGTTTTATGGAGTTGCAACTGAGCATCCGATATGCGGAACGACGAGAAAGAACCAAGTTCCCGCCGATTATTTGAAGTGTAAGCTTTTTCCTTTTTCTTTAGCCGATAAAGCTCACCGTTGGTTGAAATCTTTGCCCGCAGGATCTATTACTAATTGGGAAGAGTGCAAAGCCGCCTTCTTGAACCACTTCTACACGAAGTCGAGATCCAACGCGCTAAGAAACAAAATCCTAAGTTTCCATCAACAACCGGTGGAGTCTTTCGATGAAGCGTGGGAATGTTTCAAGGAGTACGAGAGAGATTGCCCTCATCACGGTTTCTCCGGTCCGAATGTGCTCAACACTTTCTACCGAGGATTACTACCGAAGAATCAACTTTCTCCCGACACGGCCAGCAATGGAGACTTCTCCATGAAGACCATTAACCAAGGAAGAGCTCTCACCGAAAATATTGCTATGTCGGATAGCAACAATTCTTTCGACTACGATAGATCGACTAGATCGAACGTGTCAAAATCAAAAGAGATTTCCGAGCTAAAAGTCATGATGAACCGACTTCTCAACAACTAAAACCGCCAAGTACATGATTGTGAAGCTACTATTGGAGTCGATGGTGACACTTATTACTAACCCGACAACAACGGTTCGTATTCTCAAGAAGAAGAAGTTAACTATGTGGGAGCACTAGGTCAATACCAAAGCCGTTTCAACAACGGATTCAACAACAACTTCCGCAACGCCAACTTCAACAACCTCTCTTATCAAAACCTGAACATTGGAGAACCCTCAAGATCAGCCTTATCCACAAGAATCAAGGCCATACCAAAACCGTTTCCAAAACGGGAACTATGGAGGAAATGGGAACTTCCAACCAATACCGCCCTTCAATGCTCAAGCCGCTCCTTACAACAAATCAAACACGCAGCAACAAGGTCTATCTCACTCTCAACTTGCTGCTCAAATAGCGAAGCTCGAGCAATCAATTCATCCTCGCTCAAAGCAACGAGAAGACGACGAAAGATTTTAACATCAAGGTCGATTGTATGTGCAACCACTTGAATGGGAAATTTGAATCTCTTTCAACCCATCTCAAGAAGTTGGATATGCAAGTCTCTCAAACCACGGACTCCACTAAGAGACCGAGCGAAATTTCACCCGGAATAGTGGAAGATAACCCAAAGAGGTTTTGCAACGTGATTTCCGCCATACCCGTGAAGGAAGTCGATGCTAAGATGGAGCCTAGAGAAGTTCCAAAATTAGTCCCACTCTATGGACAAGTCATTACCGAATCCAAGATGATCAAAAACCCACCATCCGAGGTTCCAAAACTAATCCCACTTCAAAGGTTTAGAAAACCGATGATCCGAGACGCTTTTCTTTTTCTTGTTGCATTTCGGGAATTTATTTTGCAGATTGTTTGTGTGATTCCGGAGCCAACGTCAACATCATGTCTAAGACATTTACTGCGAAACTCGGTATAATGAACCTCACGCCATCTACCGTGAGCGTAATTTTTGGAGACTCATAACAAAAGAAACCCGAAGGAGTGATCCATGATCTTCAAATACGTATTGTAAACAAGATCGTTCCCGCTGATTTTCAAGTTATCGAAATGGAACGAGACAAGAATAGACCGTTGATTTTTGGTCGACCCTTCTCAGCTACCGTTTGCGCCATCCTTGATCACGCCAACCATCAAGCCGTGTTCTTGAATGTGAATCGAAGGAGGCTCTATCCTACTGTCCTGGACGAAATTCCGAACCCGAGGGACGAATATAAGATGAAAAACTCGATTTTCCCTATAGGAAAAGAGAAAGATGAGTCGATTAAAACGAAACCACCCAAGGTAAGTCCATCGTTCACTTCTAAACCATTTGCAAAAATCACGATTAAAATTCCACCAGATTTAAAAGACACCAAGGATGAGAAAGTGGAAGGAATGATCGAGAAGACGAAACGAGCTCTTCGAGAAGTGAAAATTCCAAAAAACAATGCGGAAAGAAGAAGGTGATACCGAAGAAAGACGAAACACGTCATAAACAAGATGATGCCAAAGGAACATTCGTTCCCGAGACATCAACTGCTCACGCCTAGTCTCACCAAAAATTCGAGCTAACGACTTTAACCAAAAGCGCTTGATGGGAGGCAACCCATTCGGTACGTTTTTCTTATAATTGTTCCTTCTTTTTCTATTGACGGTTTTCTTTTTAGGATTTCTGACTTTATATAAAGACCAAAAAACCCAAAAACATTCAAAAAATCAGAAAACACAAAAAATGAAGACGACGTTCGAAACATATCGTGAAACGACAAAGGAACGAAGGAGAAAACGACCTGAGAAGAAAGCCGCATGGCCGCGGCTGGAAGAGTAGGACCCGCGGCGGAGGGCCGATCGACCGTGCCGGCGTTGGCCGTTCCTGGAGCGAGAAGACACTTGGTCACAGTCGCGTAAAGTGAACCCTCCTTTCAAGCCTAAATATTTAGCGAGTGTTGTGTGGCCTATTTTATTCCGAATGAACTTAGCAAAAAAGTGTTGGATTTAGAGCGACAAGGAAATGATTTCGTGTAGAGTTAGCTTGCACATCATCGGGCTAAGCATAGTTTAGGGTAGATAGATGGGGAGTTTGAGGTGGAATGAAAAGAAAAGGGTGAAAACGAAGAAAATATTTGGAGAAGAAGTAGGGGAAAAGCTAATGATTGAAATGGTTGGTAAGAAATTATTTGTATAGCTCTAAGTGATAAAGAAAAGATGGTCTCTAGTTACAGGAAAAAAAAAGAAGCCAAAAATGGCTAGTTCATCCATAGGATGAAGAAATAGACTAAATAAGAAAATAAAAAGTTGAGCTAAAGAAGGAAAAAGGATATGAGCCAAGCCATTTGTTGATCAAAGGCGAAGAAGAAATTTTCCCCAAGTGCTTAAATGAAGAAGAATTGACGAGATAGTGTGCTTTATGAAAGGCAAATTGCCTTGGGAAAATGGTAGCTTCGTAGTGACTTTCATGGGGCTTAGAGGTAGGGTTGAAATCATTTGGGACATTGGGTAGATAGAAGTCTATTCTTGTATGCATCAATTGATTTTTACCCTTAGCATTTTGCCAAAGTTCATTCATTCGTTGAGAGATCCTTTGCTATGGAATCACCACATTTATTGAGATCATTAATTTTTATCTTAAAACCTTGTCCCTTAGCCAAATGAGTTCGTTTGATTTGCATAAATATGATTCATGATTTTGCTTAATGAATGTCAAAAGATTCGAGGATAAGAACGCTTGTGTAGGCTAATTCTTGAGCTTAATTCATGGTGTGATGAGTATGGCTAAATCTTTTGGGGTAGAGAATGTTCAAGTGCATTTTAGAATCACGGTTGAATGGATTTCTTGAGTTGATATTTTTGGATTTGAGCTCCCGCTTTCAAACCTCTTCTCTGTATTGCTTATGTTCGTTTGCTTGAGGGCAAGCAAAAGGCAAGTCCGGGGGAGTTGATATTTGGGTATCTTGCATAGTTTTAAGTCTTGCATTCTCTTGGTTTTGGTCTCATTTGCATTCATATTAGATCATTTGTGCATAATTAGCTTTATTATGCATTAAGGGTCTAGATTAGGATCTCATGTTGTGTTTATAGCATATGCATAGTGTTTTGAGTCCTTTCAGGTGTTTTTGGAGTCAAAGGAGTTAGAGGAGTGTGGATGGAAACCATGGAAGTTCAATGGTGCAAGAAGAGCAAGTAAGGGATGAAGAAAATAAGTGTCGTCGTCTGGTATCGGTGTGCTGCATCGGGATGGTGCAGGCCGATATGAAGCTGAGGAAGAAAACCGTCGTCTGGTATCGGTCATGTTTATCGGTGAGGAGCACACCGATACACTCCCACCATAAACTTTGCCTCCTGGTATAGGTCTGATATATCGGTGAGGAGCATACCGATACAGCCCGCGGAAGATCCAAAATCACCGGTTAATACCCTGTTTTCCCGGGTTGACCCGGTTCGACTCATTTACTTTAAATACTGAAAAAACCTAATTATTATCTATGTTTTTCTTGCTTTGAAAACTCTTTCCTTTTGGGGGAACTTTGTAAGAATACATTTTGATTTCATTCGATCTACATCTTTATTGTCTTGATTTCATCTGCCATCCTTCTTCTAATCATGAATTTTAACAACTTTAACATGGGTTTTGTTGGGATAAGCATGATTAGTGAGTAGTCTTTTAGGATCTTTGGGTGAGTAGATTAGGGTGATTTTAATGTTGATCCATGATATTAGGGGTTTAGATTGTTTGTTTTCCTTCCATATTTAGTGTTTCTAATGCTAGATTAGCCTTGATCTTGATAATCTAGATCATAGGGAATTTCTCGTCCGGAAGGTGTTTGATGAAATTCCCCAATGAACTATTTAAGTGATTTACATTCTTGGCCTATGAAAATAGTTGTCCAAGGTGTTTGTTGGTTATTAGACCTTGTGTTCAATGCTTGATGATTGCTTAATTACAAATGGAAGTTTACTCTTAATTAAATAATTATCATGTGATTAGTACCACAGAAGTGAATTAATCTTAATTAGTGATCTAAAACAAAGGATTAGCATTGATTGAGTATATTGGCATTATGGATTGGCTCTAGATCACCCGAAATCATAACCTCACCCTAAGTTTCGTCTTTTTAACATTTTAACCTCGTTTAGTATCTCGTTAGTTCTTTGTTTCTTTCTTGTTTAAGATTTGAATTTAAAGCTTAAGTTGTTCGTTGTTTGGTTGAGTTTAGTATTTTTGCATTCAATTTCATTAGGTATTTAGCAAAAACCTCTTTCGATTAGCTTAGATTAAGTAGTTTCATGCATTCCTTGTTATTAATCTCTACCCCCTTTGGATTGATCCTCAAATATGCAATGAAATGAGTATGTTTGAGTAATTGATAAGAAAACATTTATTATCAATGGCCAAGAAGAAGAAGGAGGCCAAGGCGAGAAAAGCTGACGTGTCGAAGAAAGCTGCCGAACTAGCCAAACAAAAGGTCGATGCTTTATCCAAAAAGAAGCGAAAAGACCATTGCATCGGCCAGGCGAGGAAAGGCCTACGCTCACTCCCAGAGGAGGATAGACAGTTCTGCCCGAGATGAGGAACATGGCAGAGACTTGTCCAAGTCAGCGAGCGGAGCTACGGATCCTTCGGCCGAGAGTCGGGCTACATTTTTCACGCCGGCTTCTGTTGAGATATGGTCGAAGAAGCGATCCTCCGGAGAGATGGAACTCGCCAAAAACGAGGGTCCCAAGAGGGTTCACGCCGTGGACAAGGGGTTCGACCATCGTTGGTCATACGAATACAAAGCGAATGACGTCGCCTTTGTGAACAACGAGGAGGAATGCGCCAAACTATATCGGCGAAATTGGGGTTCTTCTAACGACCTTCCCTCCTTTGACGATTATGTCGATGACATGAATTATCGGGAAGTGTCTCATGCTGTCGTGCGGGTAAGTCTACTGTCGATGTCGAGGCTTATTTTTGTTGTTTTTGGTTTAGTTCACTCTGAATTTGTTCGTTCTTTGGTAGGCGGCCGCGTGCACCAATCAACTTGTCGGGCGGCTACGTCGCAAGCTCAACTTAGTGTGCCGGGAAAGTGACGAGTTGCGGGAAGCACATGGTGCTGCTAGAGAATTGGCGAAGGAAATGGAGGGAGCTCGGAAGGCTCTGAAGGAATTGTCGTCTGTCAAGGCTGAGCTGATGGCGGAAAAGGAAAAGGCTGATCATCTTGAGGAGAAGTTCCAGGGGGTCGCCGAACGTGTTGCCTTACTGGAGGTTAAAAACGGTGAGTTGGAAACGTCAAATGATAATTTGCTGGTCGAGAAAGCCATTCTTGAGAAGAAGATGCATACCAAAAGGAAAGAGTTCAAAGAAGTTCTTCTGAAAGAACAAACTCGACTCCAGAGGTCGCGCGAGTAGGAGGTATGTAAGGTGAAAATTGAGCAGGCAGGTATGTTGCGGATTTTTCAGCCTATGATATGTTATGAAACAAGTTTAGGATGCTCATTGGTCACCTCGGATTGTAAAAATTCTTGTCTCGGTCGGGAATTTAACACACTGATAATACGTGGAAGACACATCCTTCATCGAATGTAGCCATGGCGTGCCCATCACAACGTTGTATATAGTCGGCCGATCTATCACATTGAACTTGACGAACTTGGTTACCTTTCCCACGTATACCAAGAGCTCTATAGTGTCGATCGTCTAGATGGAGTCATTTCCAAATCCGGTGAGGGATCTTTCGGTGGGTTTCAGCACATAATCTTTGAACTCGGCCCTCTTGAGTGTGTCCTTGTAGATTAAGTGGACTGAGCTCCCGGTGACTATCAGGATACGTGATATCTTGCAATCGCCAATACAGAGCTCGACCACTAGAGGATCGTTATAAGGTTGGGATACTCCTTGGGATACTCCTTTTTCGTCGTCTTCCATTAATGTTACCCCATGGCTGTTCGCGATCTCATCGCTTGTGATGCGTACCCATTCATGCGGTACATCTACCCATCTTTCGTACTGTCTTAGCGATCTTAAAAGTCTGCCCATAATCATATTGATTCTCTTGCGTGCTGGCCCTGGCGAGTTACCGCGAGCTGTTTCGTCGCGATCAGCTCGGTCGCATTTTGGGGCCTTGATGCGCTCGGATTGTTCTTCAAAACTTCAGGTTTTAAATTTCTAAACCTAAAGGTTCTTCGAGTGCACTGACGTGCGTTGTAGTATTTTAGGTATCGATCCACATGGAGGGAATGATGTTCTGCGAGACCTTAGAAAGAGAGTTAGTAAGGAAGTCAAAAATGATAATAAGGTTTATCGTTTTTGTCACGAAACGAGTGCTGGAAATTTAAACTAAACTAAACGAGAAAGTAAAGAAAGCAAGTAAGCAAAGCGAGTAAGTAAAAAACAAGGTTGTAAGCTAATAAGCGAGTAAGCAAAATAAGATTGTAAACTAAACGAGAAAATAAGAATGCAATCAAGTAAATAATAAAGCAAGTAAATATATTAAACGAATAAGCAAAGTGAGTACGTAAACAATTAAAGTAAACGTTGGGCAATCGGGAACTCTCTAGGGATCATGGCCAAAAATAATAAGAATTTTGCTAGGGTTTTTAAAGCGACTTGTTGTCGTCTTTGGATTCTTGAACTTGGAACACTGACACTATGTGTACTCTACTTTCGTACACCCTACACACCTACAATTTTAGTACTCGACCGGTTTCTTTCGTCTCCGGCCGCGCAAAAAGTTAGTGATTATACTCAAAAGTCGTTAACGCTCACAACCCATCCGCAAGTATACTTTCAAAATCTTGTGATAGTTTTGCTCGTCTACCCTAGGTCAAACATATGGATCCAGTACTTTAAGATCAGTTGCAAGGTAGCTAATCAAGCAAATATGCATTAAGAATAAGGATAGAATGAAGAATCATAATCCATACCCTACACTAAAACCTAATGAGTAATCGATCCATGAGAGCCCCTTGAGAACCCTTTACCCAACATGAAAACTACTCAGTCATGACCATGCAAGAAAAAATCGAGTTTCTGAATTGCATAATCAATAGATAAGAAATTAAACGAAAAGGTTTAAGGGAAATCCCTATATCCCTAAACAAAGAACGAAGAACAAAAGTTTGGTGCAAAAAGTACTATAAAAGTGACACAAAAGGCGGCTACGAAATTGTGTCTGTAAAATAAGTATTTATAGGTCTTCAACTTTTGCTTTGGTCATCCTTAGGGTTTCTTTGAAGAGAAAACGAAGTGGGCTTGAAGATGGGATTCGAAGAGCTGATTTTGGGCCGAAAATGGTTCACCGCGTGTGCGTGGCTTGGACCCGCGGCCAAAGGAGGTTTCGCCGCGGCTGGAGAGCCTAGACCCGCAGCCAAGAGTGTCTTTGTTGCGGCCAGGAGTGTTGGACTCGCGGTGGTTGGCCTATGAGGTTGATACTTCAATTCTTCTCTTGCTTCTTTCGCGAGACTGAAGAACATGCGTTTAGTTAATTGTATGTATCTTGAGATCTAACTTGTTGATTGTCCTGAAACCAACTGGGTATGAAATTTGGTTCTCCCCAATATCTTGTATACAAATTTGGGCGTTATCAGATTGGTGAGAAGGTCTCCAATGGATGTCAAGCTTCTCAAGGTACGAAATTGTCCAAAATCTGGTTTCTCCAATTTGCGTCGTTTTGCCTAAGGAACCTGAAAAGAATCTTGAAACTACAAATATGCAAAAAGTACAATTAAAAAATTTAAAATCAAATGAAACACTTATTAAAGTGTTATAAAATAAATAGTAAAACGGGTAAAAATTCGGTGTTACCAGGCCTCCATATCTGTAGCGATGGGTCGCGTATTCCTTACTTGCTGATCTTCGTTAGTGTTGGGTTTGGTTTTCAACCACCCGAGATCAGCTGCTAAAAATGGCTAAGTAAAGGAGGAGAATCGAGCCAAAGACAGTCAGCCTCAAAACGAGCCGAGGAAGAGAAGAAGAGGCCGAGGCAAAGCATCACGCCTCGACTGAACCAAGACATCATGCCTCGGTCGAACAAAAAAACCATGCCTTGGCTAGACCGAGACGATTCACCTCAGCCGAAGAAGAAGCCGAGCCATGACCAAACTAGAACCGAACCAATCCGGTTCACCTCGGCAACTTGGTAGAGAAAAGAGGCCGAGCCCATGACAGAGAAAAGTGTCATGGGCCGAGCCCAATACTTCGTGGGCCGAGCTAGATAAAATATTCATGGGCCGCGACGAGGATCACCTTTCAAGCATAATGGGCCGAACCGAGGGCCCATTAGACGACTCGAGTCACCATTCGCCCTAAGAAACGATCCACGTCGGCGCCGCGCAAAGGAAAAATGAAATATTCCGAATATACTTTTCGAGATTATCGCTTATGCTGTTTAGGAAACTTGTATAAATAGATGTCATAGTCATTCATACAAAAAAAAATAAGTTTTTACCCTAGCAAACACTTGACAAATTCTCTTGTACGCAAAGCTTTTCTATACAGCAATAAGAAACCATCTTTGGATCTTTGTTCTCGAGTTTCATACTTAGAATCTTATGTTCCCTCTAAATTACTTCACAAAATTTAGCTGTGTGAGTTTCGACTCCCACAATTAGGTTGATGTTCGACATCCTTCTTAGCTTGATGCCGTCCATCTCCTCCGTTAGGTCGGCGTTGAGGTTCTTTTCGTTCTCCTTCCTTGTTCCGATCTGCTGTTTTAATTTCACATTTCTTGTATTGGGAAAGCAGGTATTCGTACAACTGGCGACTTTGGGAAGTCAGCTGACCTTTTCGTTGATGATAATCGCAGTACGGTTCGTCATCTCTAGGTTTGTCATCGCGAGTCCATGTACTCCATCTCTATCGTGGTTGTGCTTCATCAACAAGAAAAGTTCCCGGTCTTTTACTTCTATCATAATCCTTATCTAGGTACTGGTGAGGCTCCTGGTATTCTTCCCTTGGCTTATCTCTTGAGTTTGATGTCTTCGGATGTGCGTGCTTCTTAGCTAGTGCGGCCTTTTCTTCTTCGTGTTCGATAAACATATTAGCTCGAAGCATCGCGTCCTTTAGCATCTTCGGGGTATTGAGCTTTATCTCGTCACGAAAATTGGATTCATGCCAAAGTGAGTTCAGCAGGGCAGGTATTGCTGCGTCATCCGGGAAAACAATTTGAGAGACTACTCCCTTGAATCTGTCGATGTACGATCAGAGGGACTCATATCTTCCTTGAGATAAATGATGTGAATCGGATTCGTCTCCGAAACTTCAGGTTTTAAATTTGTAAACCTTAAAGCCTGCAAGTGCACAGATGTGCGTTCTAGTACTTAAGGTATCGATCCACAGGGAGGGAATGCTGTTCTGCGAGATCTTAGAAAAAGAGTTAGCAAGGAAACCTAAGACGAGAATAAGTTTTATGGTTTTTTCACGAACTCGAAACTAGGACTCTAAACTATACTAAACTAGACTAAACTAAACTAAGCAAGAAAATAAGAAAGCTAACGAGACTAAACTAACCGAATAAATAAATCTAATCTAATTGAACAGTAGCAAATAATAATTATTTTGAGGTTGTAAATCAATTAACGAAGCGTTGGGCAATCAGGAATTCTTTAGGGTTCATGGCCGATTTTCATCGAGAATTCGCTAGGATTACTAAAGCGACTTTTTGTCGTCTTTGGATTCTTGAACTTGGAACACGTACGCTGTGTGTAGTCTACTCCCGTAATCTTACACACCTACTCACTTCAGTACTCGGACGGTAGCTTTCGTCTCCGTCCGCGCTAGAAGTGAATGATACTCTCAAATGTCGTTTACGCCCACAACTCCTCCACAAGTATACTTCTGAAATCTTGTGACGGTTTTGCTCGTCTACCCTAGGTCAAGCGATTAGATTCAGCACTCTCATGGCTCTAAAACGCCTAATATCTGATATCCTCATATTTTACCCTTCTCATGCATTCATTTAGCTTAGGTTTCATCTCATATGCATGGGGTTTCATAGCATTTCTCATTCGTTTTATCTCATTTAGAGTTTTAGATGTTTGCATTAGGTCCAAGTGAGTCTTTGCATGTTTTGGAGTGTTTTTCTAGGTAATTGGAGGCACTTGGTGACGTTTGGAGATTTGGGGCTAAAGGGAAGAGATAATCCATCCGGAGCACCCAAAAGAACTGGTCAGACGGAGGGTCTCCAAGCAGATTCAGCCTCGATAACCTTTATCAGAGTTGTTTCCCATAGAGTTAGCTGTTCACAGGAGTTATATTCAAAACAATCGGACATATGGTTCAAAAGTTATCGCAGTTTTAGCGAAGCGTGTCCGTCTGGCCGAGAAGACACATTCACAACCGACCATGATCCACTCGGTTGAATCTGGTCAGTCCCAGTACATGAAACTGAACCGAATGGAAGACACAAGCTCAACAGACCAGAAGCTGGTCGGTCCAAATCCCAGAATCTCAACCGACCCAAGGCCACAATCTCAACCGACCCGATCGTGGTTGGTTGGCTCCTCGGCACTTCACATGATCCTTTCCTCGGCGTCCCCAACCGACCACCACCTGCTCGGTTCAAGTCACTCGGTCCTAGCACAGGAATCTCAACCGATCAATGCACATTCCCAACCGATCCATGCACATTCCCAACCGACCAGAAGCTGGTCGGTCCAAACATCCAAGATACAGCACCAGCCGACGTGACTCAAAGATCATGCCATATAAAGACCTTCCCAAGCCCAGTTTAATCTGAAGTCTTCATAAAAGTCATAGAAAGTCGAGCTGAAGTTCTTTTAGTGGTGGTTTTATGTCATTCAGATTGGCCGTTCAAGAGATATGCTAAATATAGCAAGGACATGTCTGTCTGGCATCCAAACGAGTTATGCTCCAAATACGACGTCAGAAAGATCAACCCAGACAAAGGGTTTCCAATCCGATTCAGCTTATGCGTTATTCATAGAAGTTGTAGATAATTGAGTTGGCTGTCTTCTGGAGTTGTATTCAGGTCATTCAGGTAACAGGTTCAGGAGTTATGGCCGATTCACTGAAGACATATCCAGGTTTCGGCCGGGTCAATACTCGGTTTGTCCCGGGTTGACCCGGTCCGACCTATATATCATGGTTTTTACCCCTTTTAAGTCATGATAAATGTCCTTTTTATAGAGTATTTCTAGTATTTTGGAGTCTTTTAGAGTCTTTTACAGGTTTTAGCACGTTTGGAGCATAATTGGAGATGTTGGAGATTTCTGGAGCATTTTGGAGCAAAGCAGAAGTCGTGTAGCTGAGTACCCGATTTGAAGCTTCGATATGGATCGATATCGATACTCACTGCAGCAGGCACGAGTCGCGACTTTTCCAAGAGTTGAAGAATTGCAAAATTTCCTAGAAGACTTTATTATTTACAAGAAGCCCCAAAACGTGACTTAGGTTATTTATTACGATTTTACAACCACTTTGATGGCGATGCTTTATTTTACTTAGGCTTTGTGAGAGAGCTTTTGAAGGGAGACAAGTCTGAAACTCTGTTCGTCCGAGAAAAGATTTCGAACCCTTTTGTTACTCTTTCTTATTATCTATTTGAGTATTTTTTTTCAGTCATGTTTATTGCTTCAAATTCCATGTCTGAGTAGATCCACTTTAGGTTTAGTGTTCCCATAAGGGATTTCTTTGAATGCTAGGTTGATTTATTGTTTAGGGTTCATAATCTGAATTAGTTCTTCGCTTTAGGTTGTTCTCAAAGCTAATTCTAGATTGATCATCTAGAACTTAGATTTTAGGTTAATCGATTAGGCACGACAGTGCAATTGAGAAACCTGATAGAACCTAGGGTGAGCAAATTGATTATTAGCAAAGAGATTTGGTTTAGTTGATTTGTGAACATATCAAACTCGATATTAAGGCTGATTTATCCTTAGGAATTTGCAAAGAGATTTGGGATTCTGAAGTTTAGATTTAGATAATTCTCGCAACGACAGTTGGTTAATTATACTTTAGTGATTTGAGTTCAAGAACCGTGCGTAACATGAACCTTGATTAGTTAGTTTATCTGCATTCATTGATTTCCTGAGAAATACCCTGAACCTATCCTTCTCCCATCGATTTTACAACTCTTTTACTGTTTACTGTTTTTGTTTCATCTGAACTGCTTAGCTTAATTCGATACTATTCAATCTATTGTGTGTCTCTGTGAGTCCTTGTGTTCGACCCCTACACTTACTACAACTACTTCTTTAGTACTTTTTGGATATTAATTTGAGCATATCAAATTTGACGCCGTTGCCGGGGACTCAATTCGCCATTAGATTTTAGTTTGAGAATTTCGACTAAGCTTGTCGGTATCGATCGATACTCACTAGTGTCGGTCGATACTCGTCGTCTTTTCTTTTGTTGATATCGATCGACACCACCCAGTGTCGGTCGATACTCATCGTGCTTTTGTTACTTACGTGCATTGGCTAGTGTGTTTCAGGTGTATGCCCACTCGCGAAACAAGGAGGAACAAGAACACTCAGTTAGTTGAACTGTCATTAGAGCAGCTAGCACTTTTGGAATGCACAAACAGAAAAGCAAAGAAGCCAGCAGAGATGAACAACAATCCAGTGATTTTGGTTCAAGATGCAGCTGGTGCTTATAGAGACCGAGAGGGTCAATTGTGTAATGAGATAGGGCAACGATTGGATGGAGAGGGGAACATCATCCCACCTCCTCCTGCTATCGAGGAGGTTATTGCTGCGAATGCAGGAAATGTTGGGGCGTATCGTGGTAGAACAATTGGAGAGTACAACAGGCCTGATCAGTTTTATGCTAATCGATCAGTGATTCGCCCTCCACCATATCAGAGGAATGACTTTGAGCTGAAACCTGCATACTACACTCTTGTGGGCCAGCACCCTTTTCATGGTCTTTCTCATGAACATCCCATGGATCATATTGAGAAGTTCGAGGACTTAGTCACTAGCATCAAGAGTAATGGAGTGTCCTACGATTACCTCTGCAAGCTTTTCCCCTACTCTCTAGGTGGAGATGCGACAAACTGGCTGAAGCAGTTGCCTCCTGGATCACTGACTACCTGGGAGGAGACTAAGACTGCTTTCATGAAAAAATTTTATGATGATGCACGATCTGAGGATCTGAGAAACAAGATCTCCTAGTTTTCTCAAGGCCCGACTAAAGCGTTCAAGGCTGCTCTGACGAGATTTAGATCGTATCAGAGAGATTGTCCACATCACGGGTACTCTGATGTTCAGCTGCTGGGTATCTTCTTCAGAGGGATTGATTGGAGGTATCAGATGGCTTTGGATGCTTCGAGCAATGGTAATTTCAATACCATGTATCACGATGATGCTTATGTGCTTATTGAGAACTTTGCGTCTAGCAATAGCACCAAAAATGCATACCTTGAGCGAAAGAGACAGAATGGGAACATGGATGGATCGCAGATTGCTGAAGTTCAGGCCAAGCTGGATCTTCTGATCGGGAAGTCGAAGAAGACTGTACACTTTGTTGATGGAGTCAATAATATTGATGAAGATGATGTGGAGGATGTTAACTACGTTGGTGGTTCTGGATTTCAGGGTCAGCAATTTGGGTACAACAACAACCGAAACTTCAACAACAACACTCAGCAAGGTGGGTACAAGTTTGAGGGAAACCAATATGGTTTTGTAGCGAAACAATTTGTCCAGAAACCACTCCAGAGCAGCGATTTCACTCACAATTATGGGAACTCTTTGTACCAACCCATCTCTCCAAAGTCCATAGAGAGTAAGATGGAATCCATATTTGAACAGATTCTTCAGGGACAGCAAAAGCTGCAAGTGGATTTCAATGGGAAGATTGACCATCTGTACACTGATCTGAATGGAAAAATTGAAGCTCTCAATGTTACTCAGAGGAAGCTAGAAACTCAGGTTGCTCAGACTGCAGCAGTTGTGCTGAGGCAGGAAGACTTTCTTCTAGGGAAAACTGAGAATCCAAGAGCGTCAATGCAATCACCTTAGGAAGTGCTAAAGAAGCCACTGCAGTGGTAAAAAAGGGTTTGGATGCAGTAATTTTCGACGATCTTGTAGAAGACGACGATGAGGATTCAGAAAATCCCAGGGTATCGATCGACAACACCGAGTGTCGAACGACACCAGTCCAAATTCTTTCTCGAGACGTGTCGAACTCCCGTGTATCGATCGATACTCCTTCTGTTTCGGTCGATATTGAAGCGCAGGTCGAGAAGGAACCAGAGATTGCCAAGGAGAGGGTGTACAAACCCATCATACCTTATCCTATGCCTCGTAAGATGACAAAGAAGGAATGGGAGAACGCCATATGCAAAACTATGCTGGATAAGTTGGTTGTGGAGCTTCCTTTTGTTGATGATATATATGACGATGAGAATTCGAACACCACGCTTGTGTCGACCGATACTCCCTTGTATCGATCGACACACGTCCAAAGTTCTCCCAGGGACGATTCCAGAGCAAAACCATCGATCGACACCACTCCTGTGTCGGTCGATACCAGTTCAGTTGCTGAAACGAAACCAAGTTTGAGTGCAGAAAGGATTTAAAAACCTCAGATACCATGCCCCATGCCACTCAGACACCTCAGAGACTCCATTTCTCCAAAGCAGCTGCTTGGCTTTGAGAAGATGGTACGAAAGATTCCCCACACACTAACTTTTGAAGAAGCTCTAGAGTACCGCCCTCTGCTGAGTCACTTTCGAGATTGCAGAGAAACTCTGGAAGAGATCGAAGTACTCTTTATCAAGGCAAGAAGCAAGTCACTACCGCTGAAACAGATGACTAAGAGGGAAGACCCATGAATATTCTCAGTTCCATGCTCTATCTCTAGAGTTAAATTCAAAGAGTCTATCGTTGACTCGGGGGCTGGAGTCAATGTCATGTCATGGGAAATTGCAGAGAGATTGGGAGCTGATATTCGTCCGCCCACGATGTCTCTCACATACGTAAACTGTTCCACCTCACTTCCGCACGGTACAATACCTGATTTGATGATCACAGTAGGAGATTGTCTGGTTCCTACTGATTTTCAAGTTGTGGAAATGAGTGCAAGATCTACTACGCAGTTGATTCTTGGAAGACCGTTCATGGCTACGGTTGGTGCGATTATGGATACACCAAGCAAGAGAATCTCGTTCTCATACATTGACAAGGAGGTGTACTACGAAATTATTCCTACTAGAGGAAATCCCACACGTGTCTCTTGCATCGATGCTGTCACAAGAGAGACGTTGGTAGTTGATCTTTTGGAAGAGCCTCCTGATGAGCCAACTGTCGTAGACCTTCTAGATAGTCCTTCTGTCATCACCAAGAAAGATGTCAAAACATCTAAGGCAAAGAAGAAGGTGAAGAGTATAGGAGTGAAGGGTGCTGCTTCTATGACTTTAATCCCTCAGAAGTATGATGGGGATTCGATTGAATACAAGGTGAAGTGCAAAGGAACCTCAAAACCATTCTCTAAGGCTCGAGTTCTTATTACTTCGGGGCTGAAAGAGAAACGAAAGGAGTTTGTGGAGAGCATGTTGAGCAGAACTCTGAAACTGGCGATGTCAAGTTGTGGAGCTTGTTTTGGAGTAAATTCTCAATCTTCTCCTGACTGATCACCGGCGGTACAGTCAAGCTAATGACGTTAAACGAGCGTTTGGTGGGAGGCAACCCACTGGTGAGTCTGTACATAAGTGTTTTCTTTTTATTTTTCGTTTTTGTGTGTTGTGTTTTCGTGTGAATCAGATGAAAAAGGTCTGTGTCGACCGATACTATCACTGGTATCGATCGACACAAGGAGAAACAGACGTTGCATCGACCAAAAGTCATTGTATCGATCGACACCAGCAATGGTATCGGTCGATACCCAACGCGCAGGTAACTTCTCTAATTTTTCACGTCTCCACTTAGTTGTTTTGTTTCTTTCACCAACTCTAGATTAGATAACACTGGGGACAATGTTGTTTAAGTCTGGGGGAGGTAGTTGCTGACAGCGTTTTTGTTTTTCTTAGAGTCATAAAATAAAAAAAATTGTCGTTTTATTGAGTCAAAACTTGTTGGAAATGATGATCATGTGCTTGAGCCTATTGTTCTGATTTTGGTTTTCAATGACCAGTGTTACAGGATCAGTTCTAGATCGACTAATGAAAAATCCAAAGACTGACCAGTTGACTAGAAAACATCCATATCTCCAGCAGAGTTCTTCTAAAGTCTGAGCCAAATTTTTGCACTTCATCAATGTGGTTAGTGTTCATAGAGCTTGATTCATCATTCATATCTGACAAAGGAACCCATGTGTTTTAGGTAATGGTATCTCTCTTTCCCCCCTTATAAGTTGATAAATAAGAGCATAAAAGATGAAATGATTTTCTTCTGAGTAGAGGGCTAGGAAAATTTCCAGCGATCCCATTATTCTACTTAAGAGGGAATGATCACACAAAGGTTGAAACCGAGGTTAGGAAAATTTCATGTGACACCACTATTCGCCTAAGCCTTTGATACATAGAGAGAGAAGAACCGGGGATTCGGTGGTAAACACCATCAATACTCGCGTTTCAGACTTTAATGTGTATATGCATATCCAAAAAGGAAGAAAGAACATGATAAGAAACAAGTCTGGGGGAGAGAAAACAATACTAGAAAGTGTGAAATTGGATGGTTCCTTGTCGTGATATTGTATGGGAAAGAATCAAGAAAGTTTTTGAACATTGGCTGCAGCGATGAATCTAGCGATGAGGGCTTTGTTTGAACAATGCTGGGAGATAATGTGTGGAGTCTGGAAAAGCTGCAAATGTCTACGGAGAAGTACATGGTGGTTAGATTGAAAGCTGGTTAGGTGACATTTGGGTGCTTGGGAAAAGGATATTTGCGATGGTTCATGAACAGGTGAGTCTCTATGTTTTCAAACCTCTTTCTCTAGCCGATTCACTGAAGACGTATCCAGGTTTCGGCCGGGTCAATACCCGGTTTGTCCCGGGTTGACCCGGTCTGACTGATATATCATGGTTTTTACCCCTTTTAAGCCATGATATAAGTCCTTTTTATAGAGTCTTTCTAGTATTTTGGAGTCTTTTAGAGTCTTTTACATGTTTTAGCACGTTTGGAGCATAATTGGAGATATTGGAGCTTTCTGGAGCATTTTGGAGCAAAGCAGAAGTCGTGTAGCTGAGTACCCGATTTGAAGCTTCGGTATCGATCGATACTGACTAATATCGGTCGATACTCACTGCAGCAGACACGAGTCGCGACTTTTCCAAGAGTTGAAGAATTGCAAAATTGCCCATAAGACTTTATTATTTACAAGAATCCCCAAAACGTGACTTAAGTTATTTATTAGGATTTTACGGCCACTTTGATGGCGATGCTTTATTCTATGCTTTATTTTACTTAGGCTTTGTGAGAGAGCTTTTGTAGGGAGACAAGTCTGAAACTCTGTTCGTCCGAGAGAAGATTTTTAACCCTCTTGTTACTCTTTCTTATTATCTATTTGAGTATTTATTCAGTCATGTTTATTGCTTCCATTTCCATGTCTGAGTAGATCCACTTTAGATTTAGGGTTCTCGTAAGGGATTTCTTTGAATGCTAGGTTGATTTATTGTTTAGGGTTCATAATCTGAATTTGTTCTTTGCTTTAGGTTGTTCTCGAAGCTAATTCTAGATTGATCACCTAGAACTTAGATCTTAGGTTAATCGATTAGGCAAGACAGTGCAATTGGGAAACCTGATAGAACCTAGGGTGAGCAAATTGATTATTCGCAAAGAGATTTGGTTTAGTTGATTTGTGAACATATCAAACTCGATATTAAGGCTGATTTATCCTTAGAAATTTGCAAAGATATTTGGGATTCTGAAGTTTAGATTTAGATAATTCTCGCAACGACAGTTGGTTAATTCTACTTTAGTGATTTGAGTTCAAGAACCGTGCGTAACCTGAACCCTGATTAGTTAGTTTATCTGCATTCATTGATTTCCTGAGAAATACCTTGAACCTATCTTTCTCCCATCGATTTTACAACTCTTTTACTGTTTACTGTTTTTGTTTTATCTGAACTACTTAGCTTAATTCGATACTGTTCAATCTATTGTGTGTCTCTGTGAGTCCTTGTGTTCGACCCCTACACTTACTACAACTACTGCTTTAGTACTTTTAGGGTATTAATTTGAGTATATCACCGACCCCATTTACTATAAAAAACCATTTTACCTAATTTTTGCCACTTATCTCTTTTCTCATGTCTAAAAACCCTTCTTGAGAGAGATTGGGAGATTTGTAAGAGAGATCATTTCGATTTATGCGATTTAAGTTTGTATTTTATTGATTTCTTCCTTTCATCTATCTTTTTTCTTGATTATTCATCACTCATCCATGGATTCAACCCTCATCCACATCGATTTTGAGTTGTTCCTAATGGTTCTTGAGTAGTTCTTTAGGATTTAGAGATGGGGTAGATTATGGTGAGTCAAAGCTTGATCCATGGTGTTTAGGGATAGTTTATCTTATATTCCTTCTTGAATAGTGATCCTAATGCTAGATCTAGTTTGAGAAAGTGGGTTTAGATCATAAGGCATTTCATGCACACCAAGTGTTTGATGAAATGCCTTGATGAACTATTCAAGAGATTTATGCTCCTAGCCTATGAGAATAATTGTCTAGGGTATATTTTTGGTTGATCTTGTTTATACATTCTTAATGCTTGCTAATCAATGATTCACAAATGGGAATTTGTTAATGAATTAGTGATTAGTTGCTTGAGAAAAAATTAGTCAATATTTAGGATCTTATGCCTAGGAATTAGCTTGTTTGAGTGTTTGAACACCATGGAATAGACTTGGATTGCCTTATATCGATAACCTCATCTTTGAATATGCTTTTGTTTATCGCATTAAAAATTGTTTAGTTTGCTTTTACTTGCTTCAACTTAGTTACTTAATTACAAAACCCCACTTTGATTGCTTAACTCGTTTAGTTGTATGCATTCCTTGTGTTTGAAACTCTACCCTTGGATTTGATCATCTTATGCCCAATAGGCATTATGAGTAATTGATATAGGCAAAATCCTTGATTCAATATCAGTTGCTAAGATGGTTAGTCAAGCAACGCATTAACAACAAGGATAGAACGAAGAACCCTAATCGGTATCCTAGCCGAAAAACTCAATCAAAATCGAACCATGAGAGCCCCTTCAAACCCCTATGCCCAACAAGGAGATTACTCAGCCACGACCATGCAAGACAAAATCAAGATTCTTAATTGCACAATCAATAAATAAGAAATCAAACAAAAGGGTTCTAGGGAAATCCATATCTCCCTAAACAAAGAACAAAGAACAAGAGCAAAAGTTTGGTGCAAAACAAGTCTAAAAGTGTAACCAAAAGGGGGGGGGGGGTCACGAAACTGTGGCTGTAAAACAGGTATTTATAGGTCTTCAACTTGTTTTGATCGAGTTAGGGTTTGACGGGAAAAAACGGTTTTGGCCTCGGGTGAAGAAACGACTTGATTTAGGTAAAATTGGCTCTGGCCGCGGGTCCGTGCTCTCCAGGAGTGGCGAACTGGTGTTTGGCCGCGGGCATGTGCTCTCCAGGAGTGGAAAACTGGTGTTTGGCCACGGGTGGGAGCTCTCGACCCGCGGTGGATTGCTTCTCGGCAGCCTCGTCGGTCTTCGGTGCTTCATGTATATTTTAGGATCCAACCATTGGATTGTCCCCAATCCTATGATTGCAAGACTTCTGAAGGTCCGAGTTTATCCAAAAACGTACTTTTGTTCCGAAATGCACTATTTTACTCCGAATTACCTGAAATGTCTTTCAAAACACTAAAACATGGAAATCATTTGAAAACTATTGAAAACGGAGTTAAAACACCTGCAAAAGAATATGAAAGTGATCCATAAAAATGGTCAAAAACCGGTGTTCTTGATATTTGCATATTTTATATGTCATTAGCATGCATATTAGTTAACATTTTAGATCATTCACATGCTAGTCCATAACTTTATTTGCCATTTTAGTGTATGTTAGAGTTTAGGGTCTTGCATTTAGGTCATATTGAGTATTGCATGTTTTGGAATGGTTTCTAGGGGCTTGGAGGCATTTTGATGGAGATAGGAAGCCTTGGAACCGAGCACATCCGACCTAGGGAGCATGAAGGAGGAAGCAAGAAAGGAATCCTCAGAAGACGCACTGATCCCTCCTGGGTCGGTGCATTGGATCGGTATGGTCACAGAGAGATCCCTTAGCCAAAGATGGAAGTGCCCGAAGAGTAAACCGATCCCTCCTGGATCGGTGCACTGGATCAATGCCAGACACGGGGAGAAGTGCAAGGAAAGAAGAAGGTCAGCACCGATCCAACCAGCTCGCATCCGGACAGTCGAACCTGCGGAAGAGGTTTGCACCGATCATTTGCACCGATCCAAGGTCGATCGGTGCAAACTCCCCAGAACCACTTTTACCCAACTCAACCGGGTCGGTACCCGGTTTGTCCCGGGTCGGTACCCGGTTTGTTCCTGGTCGACCCGGTTAGCCCCTATTCACTATTTAAACCCAAAAAACCTAATTTTCATGGTTAACTCTTTTCTTAAGCAAAACCCCTCTCTAAGATTGTTCTAGAGTGATTTGTAAGAGATTGATCCTTTTTATTTATGCATTTGATTATTATTTTTCTTTGATTCTATCTATCTATCTTCTATTTTCTAACCATCCAATCCTTTGATCATGGGTTTTAACTCTTCTTTTATGGGATTTGTTGAAACCATGGTGATTAGTGAGTAGTTATTATAGTTTGAGGATGGGTTAGTTTTAGGGTGATTCCAAGGTTGATTCATGATGCTTAGGGTTAGATTATCTTGTTTCTCTTCTTGATTAGTGATCTTAATGCTAGATTGGGCTTGAGAGAGCCAATCTAAATCAAGGGGCATTTCACACCCACAATGTGTTTGATGAAATGTCTTGATGAACTATTCAAGACATATTCATTCTTAGCCTATGAGAGTAGTTGTATAGGGTAATTATTTGGTTGATCTTGATTGTTTACACTTAATGCTTGCTAATTGATAATTCACAAATGAGAGTTTGTCTTTGATTAGTAATTAGCATGGTGATTAATGCCTTGAGAGAAGATTAATCACACTTAGTGATCATTGCCTAGGGATAGCCTTGTTTGTTCATTGAGAATCATGAATTAGTCTTGGATCATCTTAATTCGATTATCCCATCCTTGAATTCGTTTATATTTCTTGCATTACAACTTGTTTAGTTTGCTATTTCTTGTTCTTATTTTAAGTTGCTTAGTTCGCTATCCCAAGTTACCTGAAATATTTTTCAAAATATTAAAACATGTAAATCACTTGAAAATCATTGAAAACGGAGGTAAAACACTTGCATAAGATATTTAAGTGATCCATAAAAATGGTCAAAAACCGGTGTTATCAAGTCTCGGGTAGGGATGCTCGGATCGCCTTGCTTCTCGTCTCCAATGTTTTTTTGTTGTGAAAGGTCTTGAGAAAAAAGTCTTGAGTGCCATTTAAGCTTTGCTTTAGCTTCAATTAAGTCTTCATCACGTCTCATATGAGAAAGGTTCGAGTGTCCATCAAAAGGGGTCTTTACGCACGTTGAACTTGTCGGCTTGATGTTTTACTCAAGTGTGATTGGTGCACCTTCTTCTAGAACGTTTTAAACATCCTTTATAGCTCCTCTAGGGTCTAAGAGTGGTTCATCTCCGCTGCATGTGTTCATACAATGAGAGTTCCTTGTGAGAATCGTCGGATACAAGGTTCTTTGGTTGATCCTCAAGATACACATATGTTGATTTGGATAGTCGATGAGTGCTCCAACATGTGCAAGGAATCAAGCACCAAGGATCAATGGTCTTTTTGTATACTTTATCATCTCCATTACATGGAAATTAGTGGGAACAAGACAATCGTCCACTCGAAGTAGAATATCGGGTATGAAACCAAGTGGAGTTACATAAGAATAATCTCCATAGTGAACGGATATCTTGGATGGATGAAAATTTGAAATACATATGCTCTCTTCTATGTCATTTGGCATGAGTTTCACATTAGATCTGGTATCACAAAGAGAATCACGAAATTCCATTCCCTTGATTGAGCATGGAACAATAAATTTTTTGGGATCCTTCATCTTAGAAAACATCTTCAATGGTTGCTCGGATGTCACCATTAATGTCTCATTCTTCACGAGATTTGTCTCACACTCGAGGTGGTGAGGAGCTGAAGGGGAAGAGAACTTTGGTTCGTCGAGTGGAGGCGACTTGTGATCTTGTTTGTCGTCTTTAAGACACTCGAACGAATCGATGGAGATAATATCGTCACCAGACATAGAAACAGGTCATTCTTTTTCTTGATGTTCTGCTTCGATGACATGATCTTGAGAATCCAGGGGACTTTCATATTATGACTTCTTTATAACCAATTTGAATGAGGGCACTCCATCGACTTCGGAAGCTACCCAATACCCTTCATCTTCTTGCATAGATTCATTGAGTTTTTGAATAATACTCATGTACTCCTTATCATAGAGAGGCTCATGGGTGACGCTTTGGGAATTACAACGGTTCTAGGGGTTGGAGCTCTTGAAGTGTCCTTGTATCAAGTTATCCTTGTTGCGTTCAAAGAGTTCTTCATCAAAATTAGAGGATAATGATTTGCTAAACGATTTTAACATGTCCACATTTTCAGGTGTGAAGATGATGCGACTGCGAGGTTGGTGGTTGAGCAAAGGAGTTTTAAAATCATCATCTTGAGAGCAATGATGCTTGTAGCCTCTTCGAGAGTAGTTGGTCGGTGCCGGTTTTCGATCCATGTAGTACGAATCACCGTTATAGTGTGATACGTGAGAGTAGTGAGCATAAGATGGGTCGTAGAAACCCTGCTCGTAGTAGTGATCTCACTCCAGAGGCGAGTTTATATTTCAAAGCCTGAAACGAAGAAAAACAGAAACAAAAATCAAAAAGAAAAAGATTTTTTTTATAGTTTATTTACTAACCTTTAGTTGTGACAGAACAATAGCAATTGCCTCCCCAGCAGCGGCGCCCAAAACTTGATGCGTGCGGGTTTGTTACTCTAACTTTAGGTTTTAACTTTGTAAACCCTATTGTCTGCAAGTGCACAGATATGCGTTGTATGACTTTTGGTATCGATCCACATGGAGGGAAAACGTGTATGTGAAACCTTAGACAGAGAATTAGTAAGAGAGTCTAAAACGAAAATAAGGTTTTTGGTGTATCACGATTTTGAAGCTAGACATTAAATAAACTTAAACGAGAAAATAAGAAATCAAGCAAGTAAATAAACGAGTAAGGAAAGCAAGATTGTAAACAATTAAACGAAACGTTGGGCAATTGGGAACTCTCTAGGGATCATGATCAATTTTCATAAGCAATTAGTTAGGATTTTTAAACCGACTTTTGTCGTATATTGGTTCTTGAATTTGGAATACGATAGTGTGTGTAGCCTAGCCTCGTACATCATTACACACCTATAATTTATATACTCGACCAATAACTTTTATCTCTGGTCACGCAGAAAATTATGATGACACAAACAAGTTCGTTAACGCTCTCAACCCCTCTACAAGTATACTTTCGTATCTTGTAACGATTTTGCTCGTCTATCCTAGGTCAAACATATAGATCCAGTACTTTTGTAACTCTAAAAATACATAAGTTCAGTTGCATAGATGGCCAATCAAGCGAACATGCATTAATAATAAGGATAGAACGAAGAACCCTAATCGATATCCTAAACTAAAACCTAATGATAAATTGATCCATGAGAGCCCCTTGAGATCCCTTTACCCAACAAGAGAACTACTCGGACATGATTAAAGAAACCAAAGACATGATTAAATAGAGAACAAGAGTTTGATAAATAAGCTTCTCGATTTTAAGAACGAAGTCTGGAGAAAACCTCTCTACCAATCTCGAAAGTAAAGAACACGAATTTAAGAATAAAAATTAATGCAAAAAGTAAACTAAATGGTACTCAAAAGGGGCACACGAAAATAAAGCAGATAGACCGCATATTTATAGGTCTTCAACTCTTGTTTTAGTCGTTCTTAGGGTTTCCTTCAATAGAAAATGATGTGGGCTTGAAGCGGGCTGTTTTTGGGCCGATCTTGGCTGGCCGCGGGTGCATGAGCTGGCACCGCGGCAAAAGGTGTGTGTTGGGGTCGGATTTCACCCCTTCAAGATTTACAATCAAAAATGACTAAGTATGGAGACAATGATTATGAACTAAGTCGACCCGAGAACTCACCTCACCCGACCCGACCGGGAGAATGAAGAAAGAAGGACCGAGCCTACGATTGGTCCGATCACATTGTCACCTCGGCACCTTGTCACATCGTCATTTCGTCACCTCATCGCCTCGGCACACTATTTCACAATTGGCCCGACTTCGGCATACTACGACCCCATCACTTCGGCATATTTGCCTCGGCTTGCAACATCAGGCAGAGTAGGACCGAGTCGAGGCTTTTTCGGGGGACCACATCTCCAAGGCCAAACATTGGACAAAACAAAACCGAGCCAGTTCAACGACCAATCTCGGACCGAAGACCGAGGTCGAGCCCCTCCGTCCAAAACAGGCCGAGCTCAGAGCTTAGTGGGCCGAGATTGAGTCCAACACTTCGTGGCCCGAGATAAAACCTCCGTAACAGGCCGAGATCGAGTCCTTCGTAATGGGCCGGGCTAAATGCCCATCAAGATGATCCTGTTTATCGATTACCCTAGAAAAAGACATAAGGGGAGGGCCGTACAATGCAAAAAGGAAACATTCTGAAGTACTCTATGAGGTATCCGCTCGTGAAACTTGTATAAATAGTCAGCGTAATCATTCGTAGAAATGACACTTTTTGACCCTAGCATAAACTCTTAGGAAAAAAGATTATACTTAAAAGCTTTAATAAACAGTAATAAAAAACCATCGTTGGATCTCCTCTTGTGTTTTTGTCCAAAGAAACTTATGTTCCCTCTTAATCCCTTTACAAGAAATTGATTGTGCGAGTTTCGATTCCCACAATTTGGCACTGTCTGTGGGGATTTAGAAGCTTTTTTACACACAAAATCCGTGAAGAATCAGATCCGAAAAGATATCCTGTAACGAACAAAGAAATCATGACAACACGAGCAACGGGGGAAGAACCAAGCCCTATGGTGAACCTCCGGAGAACATGAAAATCACCTCAGCACCCCTGGTTGAACTGAAGGATATCCTCTTAATACCTGTGGAGAAAGCATGGGAGCAAGACAGGTTGAACAGAATCTTGTACAAGAAAGCCGAGATGCTAGCATCAGAAAATTAATCCCGAAACATGCGAACCAACGGCCGCGCACGGTTGCGAATCCATTAAGAAATGTCAGGAGGAGGCTCGATCTCGACCCGACGTTCCGCGACCACATGAAGCCTGCAGAGACACAGCTGCTCTCTCTCGTCTCGTCTCGCCCAAATCATGAGGCAACATAACCCAACTATGAAGGAAACTTTGATGAGAAAAACGCAATTTGGGTCGCATCGTACGCAAGGAGCCTACCTCGGAGCCAGGAGGAATAATAGCCGCATGAGGAGTAATCGAAAAAGAGCGAGTTCGATACTCCGAAAAGCAAAGAAGGGAGAGCCGAGATCAACACGGTGAGTCAAAGCCAAACCAAGCCCATATAGAAAAGAAGAACCGATTTAGGGGACATGTCCCCGAAGGAACGAACAATTCGCAATCGAGAAGATGAAGGCCTTATATCGATTCATACCACTACTACGACACTCCTGAGTCCCATTCGATATTTGAACCAATCCCCGGCGTTCCCGATAGACACCACCGAACTCATAATAAAATAAGCGAGAAGAATCTTGAAGAATTCCATCGAGTCGTCCGTAGTCTACCACATGAAATCACGTTTTAAAAAGCATTCATGGAATGCAGACTCAGACGTTTCTTCACCGAAAGCATGGAATCCCCAGTAGAAATAAAATACTTCTTCATAGATGCTAGGAACGAAAGACCAGCTCAAACGATCCACAAAATTCAAGACCATAGCCAATTCATCATCTCTTGCAATATCCGAGGAATCGAAATCACTAATGTTCTCTGCGATTATGGGGCGTGCCTTAGTGTTATTTCCAAATCAGCCACAAAAAGTCTCGGTATCGAACACATTCAACCAACGCGAACAAGGATCAGAATGGCCAATGAATATTGTGTAATGCCTAGAGGAATAGCTCACGATGTGCCTTTAAGAATTGGAGACTACACAGCCCCGGTTGATTTCTATGTCTTTGAAGCAACAAGGATTTATCTGACACCAATAATCCTTGAGTGGCCTTTCTTGGCCACAATTGGAGGAACCATGGATTGGTCAAATCAGCGTCTCTCCTTTGCTAATATCGACAAAAACATTTTTTACCCCGCTGTCACACTCAAGAACGAAGAAGAAAGGCCCAATTCGCAATGGAGCGGAACGGCATCATCCGAAGAAGCTGAGAAAGAGCCGAAGAAGACCCATCTAAGGAGATTTATCTGCTAAACGTAACATGATTTCCAGCGTCGAGCTAAACGACGTTAACTAGAAGCGGTAAATGGGAGGCGACCCATTTCCGGTATCTTCCCTTTTTATTCGTCTTTTATAGCTTTTATCTCGCATTCGCATACTACCACCTATGTTAAGCACGATCAATCGTAAAATCTTTATCATTACAAGTCCATTTTTGACTTATTACTCTCGTATGTTGCTGGCCACAACAACGAACTCAAACAATCCTCTAGATTTAATCACTTTCCTTTACGGATCAGGGTTCTATAACAATCCATCACGGATTATAGCGCGCTATATAAATTTAAGGCGGGTATATCCATACCAGAGGAAGAAAAAGATATACCTCGACCGAACCACTCGCTATTTTACTATTGAAACGGGTACATAAGACGAGTCTACATCGCAAACCCTGAAGCCGAAGTAAAATCTAAACCCAATTAAATCATTCGCTCAACAGGACATTGGTCTTCGATATCTTAGCAAACAATATCAAGTGGATCAATCACAACGCACGCCACTCCGTACGAGACGTTAGAACAATACGCTCTATCTGAAAACGAGATAAAATCGTAAACTAAAAATTACGCTATAAACGTCGACACATGAATACTTCATTAAAAAGAGTTTCGAATCTCGACAAATAAAGTGGGTCGTCTCAAAACATACCACTCGACATTTTGAACGACCTTCTGATACAACTTCTTTCTAACCTAGAAGTCAAAGCTAGGAGATCCAAGAACTAGCTCGAAGACATATTGGATAAAGCCATCAAGGCACAAATCCAAAAGGGACAAAACCCAAAAACAACTCCCATATCAAAAGAGACATATATATGTACAAAGTTCTTTAAAAAAAAAAAAAAGGGGGGGGGGGGGGAGAACTACTCTTGTAAAACATCGTTGACATGCGCCACATCGAAAGAACCCGGAACCTCGGGAACATTGGGCCCAGCAGGCCCGGACACTGGCACTTACCACAGTCGACTCCAAAGCTTCGTCGTCAGGGGGAACACTTTCAGAATCCAACGAGACTGGGGAAATCTTTAACTCACCCTTCAGACAAGAAACGACCTTTTCAAATTCTTCATTTGTGCCGACCAGTTCGTCTTTCCACTCGTTAAGCTTCGCCTCTTCGGCACCTAGAGTCGGGGCATCCTCTTTACGAAGAGTCTCGATAAGTTGCAAATTGAAAAAAACTTCGGGCAATTCAAGCAAACGAATCATTCACCATCAATTCGGGGGGGAATCATCTTCGAGCGCAGGGGGAGACGTACGCCTCCTCTTTGGAGCGGTTTACTCATGCACGACCGCTCTATCTCGACCACGTTCCAAAATGGAACGTTTCTGCCTCGATGCCCTAGTACGCTTCGTCGAAGCAGGGACAACTAACAAAATACTGCTATCCATGCTGATAGGATCAAGGGGTTTGAGAGAATCAGCTAGATCCGTACCAGCATTACCTGACATATTCACCTCGGTAATGGTCACCACATCGGTTGAAATTGGAAGGCTAGAAGGATTGATGGGATCATCATCAATAAAAGTTCCCCCGGAGATAACCGCCTCAGTTGGAATAGTCTGTGTAGAAACCTCAGCAACTCGCCCCCATTGTCTCCATCTCCTCAATCTCCTTTCCGGCAAGAATTTACGATCTCGGCGACGTACCTGAATTAGTATCCTCCGGAGACAAGGGCTCGGGACTAACTGGTACCACGTCAATAATGGCCCTGGCTCGCTCTATCCTCTTCAGCGAAAAGTGTTTTCGCCACTCAAATTTTCCAGCGGAAAAAGTCTCTAACACCTCGAGCAAATTTTTCGGGCACGAAGGAAGAACGTCATGAACTGAGAAACGGGAAAATAAAGTCAAAAATCAATACAAAGGAAAAACATTGAACCAAAGATTGCGAGTTGGCTACCAAGTGGTCTCCAGCTCGTCGTGACTACATAAAGGCAGTCACCAAGAATCGAGGCCTCAGAAATCCGCACGAAGAAGAAGGCCAGGTCCCAGTCGTTATCTTTGCTCAGGAACCCTCGGATGATTCTACACTCCTTCTTATTAGAGATGGCGACTCTCTCTTTGAGTTGGAAACTCACCGGATTTCCAAGAGAGCTGCAAATGGTTAACGATCACATCAATTTCACATTCAGCACATCGAACCAGAATAACCACAAGATGGCGTAACCCCCGACGCATGATTTGACCCAAAGCAAGCCCGTGCTTCCACATATATCAAAGGATTAACTTCGGAATCGGAAACCACATATAGCAGAGATGGAAGAAGTTTTCGTAAACGGTAAAGCATCCCGGAGGGGGATTATTGGCTCGGTCGAACAACTCGGGGACGATAAACTCAACCTCTTCGGATATATTGAAGCGTCGCCTCAGCTCAGCCAAAGATTCTGCAGTAGAAAGACTAGAACCGGGGGGATCGGTATCTTTCTTCTTCTTACCGGCCGTATGACTTTGTGTCGCGCGCTCCATCCCTCTTGTTGCCTTGGGGGAATCCCGACGAAAATCTACAATCTCGTTCTTTACTTCCTCGACAACTGTCTCGGTAGCGGCTGAAGATAAGATTTGATCTATCGAAAGAATTATCCCGGCATATCTTATCGCCTCAGTGATATATCATGGTTTTTACCCTATTCAAGCCATGATATAAGTCATTTTTATAGAGTCTTTATAGTATTTTGGAGTCTTTTAGAGTCCTTTACAGGTTTTAGCACATTTGGAGTATTATTGGAGATATTGGAGCATTCTGGAGCGAAACTGAAGTCTGATGCAAAAGTGCCCGATCTGAGCAACAAGCATCGATCGATACCCCCTGGTATCGATCGACACTCATCGAGAATTCATGGGCCGCGACTTTTTCCCAAGACTTGAAGAATTGCAAAAGTGCCCAGAAGACTTTGATATTTGCAAGAAGACCCCAATTCGTGTTTAGGCTATATAATTAGGTTTCCAGCCATCTGTTTAGGCTATGCTTTATTTTGTTTTGGTTTAAGAGAGAATTTTGGTGAGAGATACAAGTCTGATTTCCCTTCGTCCGAGATCAGATCTCAAAACCTTTGTTCCTCTTTCTGATTTTATATTGAGTATTTATTCAAACATGTCTATTGATTCAATTTCCATGTCTAATAGATCTCTTGTTAGGTTTGGGGATTCTCATAAGGGATTTCTTTGAATGTTAGGTTGATTAGTTATTTAGGGTTCATAATCTGAATTAGTTCTTCGCCTTAGGTTGTTCTCAAAGCTAAATCTAGGTTGACGAATCAGGAACTTAGATCTTACGATAATTGATTAGGCACGAGAGTGCGATTAATTACCTGATAGAACCTTAGGTGAGCAAATTGATTATTCGCAAAGAGATTTGGTCTAATTGATTTGTGAACACATCAAACCTGAACTTTAAAGCTGATTTAGACTTTAGGATTCGCAAAGAGATTTGGAATTCCTAGGATTTAGATTTAGATAGTTTTCGCAGCGAGAGTTGGTTAATTATATCTTAGTGATTTGAGTTCAAGAACAGTGCGTAATCTGAATCCTGTTAGTTAGTTTATCTGCATTCATTGATTTCCTAAGAAATACCCTAGGCCTATATTTTCTCCATTGATTTACAACACTTTTAATTTACGTAATTGCTTTCAATACCATTGATCACTTAGCGTAATTTAGCATCTAGAATCTATTGTGTGTTTCCTTGAGTCTTTGTGGATTCGATCCCTAGCTATACTATGACTACTGCTTTAGTACTGTTAGGGTATTAATTTGAGCATATCAAATTTGGCGCCGTTGCCGGGGACTCAATTCGCCATTAGATTTTAGCTGTAGAATTTCGACTAAGTTCGTCGGTATCGATCTATACTCACCAGTATCGGTCGATACTAGGGCGATTTCTTTGTTGATATCGATCGATCGATACTCAACGTGTTTTAGTTACTAACGTGTCTTACCTAGTGTGTTTCAGGTGTGAAGTTGGAACGTGCAAACGGGAAGACGAAGCAGACATCAGAGATGAGCAACACAGCGATATTAAGACCTGATGCAGCTGGAACCGTCATTGTTCCTCCTGCTGTTGTTGATGAGATTGTCGCGCCAGCTGGGCGCGCCAACGTTGGGGACGATGCAGTAGTTGTTCGTGGTCGAACGATTGGTGAGTACAACATGCCTCATCAGTATTATACCAATCGATCAGCGATCCGCATTCCTACGTTCCAGAGGAAGGACTTTGAGCTGAAGCCTGCTTACTTTGCTCTTGTGGGATCGCATCTCTTTCATGGTCTTCCTCATGAACATCCTATGGACCACATTGAGAAATTCGAAGATTTGGTCACTAGCGTGAAATACGATGGAGTGCCTAATGAATTCCTTTTCTGTAAGCTGTTCCCATACTCTCTTGGTGGAGACGCTACTTACTGGCTGAGGCAGTTACCTCCTGGATCACTGACTACCTGGGAAAAGATTAAGAGCGCTTTCTTGAACAATTTTTTCGATGATGCGAGATCCGAGGAGCTCAGGAACAAGATCTCTAAATTCTCTCAGGGAGGAACTGAGGGACTTAAGGTTGCTTGGGAGCGATTCAGATTTTATCAGAGGGATTGTCCACATCACGGGTTCAATATGGTTCAGTTGCTGAATTTCTTCTTCAGAGGGATTGACTGTAGGTACCAGATGGCATTGGACTCTGCTAGCAATGGAAATTTCTTTACCAGATATCCTGACGATGCTTATCAGTTGATTGAGAACTTTGCATCTAGCCATAGCGCCAAGAATGCAGACTTTGAGAGAAGGAAGCAGGATGTGAGCATGGATGGGTTGCAGATTGCTGAGGTACATGCGAAGCTGGAATCAGTGCATAATTTGTTGATGGGCAGGCAGAAGAAGACTGTTCGTTTTGCTGAAGAAAAAGCAGTGGAACATGTTAACTACGTTGGTCGAGCTGGATCTCAAGATCAAAGGTATCAATATCCATCTACACCATCCAGAACTTCTGAAATCAGGATAGAATCCATGCTTGAACAGCTTCTTCACGGACAGCAGCAGATGACATCAACTTTCAACGGGAGGTTGGATACCTTGTACACTGGTATGAATAGCAAAATTGAAGCTCTCAGTGTTCGTCAAACGATTTTGGATACACAGTTAGCCCAGGCTGCTAAGATTTTGGCCGATTTTCCCAATAATTGCGATGAAGATTCGGATATCACCAAGGTATCGACCGACACAACCGAGTATCGATCGATACATGTCCAAATCCTTTCTCGAGACGTGTCAAAATCCCGAGTATCGAGCGATACTCTACCTTGTATCGATCGATACTCATCGCAGATCGAGCCAGAATTGATGAAACCACCTGAGTTGATTGAAGAAAGGGGCTACAAGCCTAAAGTGCAATGTCCTCGACCACCTCCACTGACGCAGCTGACTAAGAGGGAAGACCCAGGAATCTTCTCAGTTCCATGCTCTATCTCTGGAACTAAATTCAAAGAGTCTCTCGTCGACTCAGGGGCTAGCGTTAATGTCATGTCAAGAGCAATTGCAGAGAGATTGGGAGCTGATATTCGATCTCCCAAGACATCTATCACATTCGCGAACTCTTCAACCTCAACTCCATATGGCGCAATCGCTGATTTACTTGTCACAGTAGGAGGTTGTCTGGTCCCTACTGATTTTTAAGTTGTTGAGATGAGTGAAAAATCTATTACGCAACTGATTCTTGGACGACCGTTTCTGGCCACGGTTGGAACGATTATGGATACGCCAAGCAAGAGAATCTCGTTCTCATACATTGACAAGGAGGTGTACTACGAAGCCATCCCCATTAGAAGAACTCCTACACATATCTCTTGCATCACCATTGTCACAGGAGAGACGTTGGTAACTGATCTTCTAGAAGAACCTCCTGACGAGCCAACTGTCACAGACGTTCTAGATAGTCCTTCTGTCCTCATCAAGAAAGATATCAAAACAGTTAAGGCAAAGGAGAGGGGGAAGAGCAAAGAAGTAAAAGGTGCTCCCTCTGTAATTTTAAGCCCTCAGAAGTGCGATGGAGATTCAATTCAATATAAGGTGAAGTGCAAGGGAACTTCGAAACCATTCTCCAAGGCAAGAGTTCTTCTCACTTCGGAGCTGAAAGAAAAGGGACAGGAGTTTGTGGAAAACATGATGAGCAGAACTCTGACGCTGGCGATGTCAAATTGTGGAGCTTGTTTCGACGCGAGTTCTTATTTTTCTTCTGACTGATCTCCCGTAAAGTCAAGCTCGTGACGTAAAACAAGCGTTTGGTGGGAGGCAACTCACTGGTGAGTCTGTATATAAGCCTTTCTATTTTTTTATTTATTTTTCCTTGTGTCTTGTGTATTCCGTGAATAAGATGAACGAGGAAAACGAACTTCCATCAAGCAGATCACCTCTGTATCGATCGATACCCTGAGAGTATCGATCGATACCCTGAGAGTATCGATCGATACTCATCGCGCAGGTAAGTCCATCCTTAAAACCCTTGGGTTTTCTTTTCTTCTCAACAGTGCCCATCGGTCGATACACATCTGAAACCTAATCCCAAAATCACCAAATCTTCGTTTCTTCACGGATTTAACTGATTCTAGTGCCTAATCTTGTTGGATTTTCATCCTCTATCTATTTATATCATCTATCCATCCGATCTGCAAGGTATGGCACACTAATTCCCCCTTTTTATGTCAAAAGAGCACAAGGTGTTGTTTTCATAGTTCCTATCTCTTTGAACTCGTTTTTCTTGAGCAATGCCTGCTAGATAAGTGTTTAGAGCAGATTATCGAACCCCCTTTGTGCTGGTTAGTCGGAATTTTGGAAGGATTTGATGGATTTTGAGTTTTTGGTTCGCAAATCGACAGTGTATCGATCGATACCCTGATGGTATCGATCGATACCCTACGTGCAGATATGGGATTTTGAGAAATTTGGTGCTGATTGTTACTGTGTTCTTTGTCTTTGATTGCAGATGAGTACTCGAAAGAGAAACCGAACGGATGATGCATCAAGCTCCAACCCGCGCCCATAGGAATACCACATGTTTCAACGTGTCAAGATTTGGGATGGAAGACATTGGCGAATGGGTGTAGTGCACGGTTGCCTACGCGATGACCACTACAAAGTGCAGGTTGATGGAGCTTCAGGACGTATTGAGGTTCCACATGATTCTTTGCGCAAAATCCCACCACTACCAGAGACAGGGCCTTCACTACCTCCTATCGATCATGTGGCTCCTAACATCACATGTAGAGCTCCTTGGCCTAGGAGGAACGAGAAAGCCAGGATTCCTTGCAATCGAGATTGGGAAGGAACGGACAGGGAAATCGCCGAGAGCACAGACTGCATCTATAGGCCCGTCTTTGATGACTGGGATGACTACGATACGTTCCATTACAACGGATGGCTTGGCATTGATGTGCAGCCCACTCGATTCGTTGATGGAGTCGCCATGCGTCGCTTGGGTATAGATGGTGAACTCCAGTGTCTGCTTGGGAGGATAGGTCTAGGTACTCTTGCCACACAGCAGTACGATCTATTCCCTGACTTTGTTCGTCAGTTCATGGCGACAGTTCGCGTCTACTACAGAGACGAGGTTCTCAAGGACGCACAGGAGGGTGTCTTGACCTTCATGATTCGAGGAGTGAGGTACAGGCTGTCCATTCCTGATTTATGTGATATCTACGGGTTTCAAAGAGCGTTTAGGAGGGTTGCGCTTCCTGCATCACACCCTGACATACATAGCTTCTGGGCGCATTTTGGGACTGGTGCCTAACATTCCAGGACCTCCACTCAGATGGATGTGCGTCACCCAGTCCTGCGTTTCTTGGTTAGGATTCTGAGCAACACCCTTCTGTGCAAGATGAAGCCCAACAAAATGAGAGTCTCTGAGCTTTTGGTGCTGGCCTTGGCTATTAGAGACGTCATTCCAGGAGAGGATTATGAGTGGCCTGAGCTTACAGAGGTCAACCTAGGAGCTGTTTTTGCACATCACTTGGTCTCCTTGAAGACCAAGCCTTTTGTAGGTAAGAGCACGAGGAGCACAACTAGGAAGACCGAGTCTGTTGGGAGTCTTCTCACTCCTATCTTCCAGCACTTTGGGATTAGTACTGCGAGGTACTCTATCTCCACTACACGCCTTCTCATGGATGAGCAGCATTTGCAGAACCTGAGGTGGCTGAAACCTCAGAGACGTTGGTTTTTCTCTACACCTGGTGGAGATTTTTTGGTTCAGCTGCCCAACAGAGGGTTGACAGAGATTGGTGACACTCCACAGCAGCTGCGTTTTGAGCCTGATGAGGATCTATTGATAGCTGCACCTGCTACTCGACGTCGTGCACCTATCACTAGAGCTCCTGCTACTGCTGAGGACGAGCCGGTACCTGACCTTGCTGGAGGTCAATCTCGACGTGCGCATCATCATCCACCTTCCGCGAGTACTCTCGCTCCACCACCTGCGATTCCGATGGATACTGACACATTTTAGAGGTACGTGACTGAGAGTTTCCAGAGCATCTGGAACGCGATTTCGACACTCTCTCGTTGCGGCTGCATTGCTCCATCTCGCCCGCGCTCACCATCCGGAGAGGGACCATCTCACACCGCTGGAGATGATGATTCTGATGAGGATTAGTCCTTTGTTCTATCTGGTTCATTTTTTTTTTCTTTTTCTGTTGAACTTATGTCTGTGTTTGTTTTTGCACTTGATTTTCTTTGGATTTATGTTTGATCTATCATGTTGCTTTTAATCTGTTTTTGAGTGTTCCTAACAGTGCTAAATTCTAACACAATGGAACGCTTTCCCTGGTTAAGCAACACGTCACCTTTGATTTTTAATCATTGAGTCGACATACAGTTGGTATCGATCGATACTGCCTAGTATCGATCGATACCCTGTAAAGGTACGGTTCCTAATTTTCATAATCCACTCAGTTCATTTGTTTTCCTTCACCAACTCTAGGCTAGATAACACTGGGGACAGTGTTCTTCAAGTCTAGGGGAGGTGTCTGCTGACATTGTGTTTGTTTTTCTTAGAGTCAGTTGTTTTATCGAGTCAAAATTGTTTTTATTGAGTCAAAACTTGTTGGAGATAATGATCCTGTGCTTGAACCTATTGATTTGATTTTGTTTTTGAGTGCACAGT
>PKML01043817.1:28064-59082 GCA_002933935.1 Eutrema yunnanense | reverse complement strand
TTTTTATAGAGTCTTTATAGTATTTTGGAGTCTTTTAGAGTCCTTTACAGGTTTTAGCACATTTGGAGTATTATTGGAGATATTGGAGCATTCTGGAGCGAAACTGAAGTCTGATGCAAAAGTGCCCGATCTGAGCAACAAGCATCGATCGATACCCCCTGGTATCGATCGACACTCATCGAGAATTCATGGGCCGCGACTTTTTCCCAAGACTTGAAGAATTGCAAAAGTGCCCAGAAGACTTTGATATTTGCAAGAAGACCCCAATTTGTGTTTAGGCTATATAATTAGGTTTCCAGCCATCTGTTTAGGCTATGCTTTATTTTGTTTTGGTTTAAGAGAGAATTTTGGTGAGAGATACAAGTCTGATTTCCCTTCGCCCGAGATCAGATCTCAAAACCTTTGTTCCTCTTTCTGATTTTATATTGAGTATTTATTCAAACATGTCTATTGATTCAATTTCCATGTCTGAGTAGATCTCTTGTTAGGTTTGGGGATTCTCATAAGGGATTTCTTGGAATGTTAGGTTGATTAGTTATTTAGGGTTCATAATCTGAATTAGTTCTTCGTCTTAGGTTGTTCTCAAAGCTAATTCTAGGTTGGCGAATATGGAACTTAGATCTTAGGATAATTGATTAGGCACGAGAGTGCGATTAATTACCTGATAGAACTTTAGATGAACAAATTGATTATTCGCAAAGAGATTTGGTCTAATTGATTTGTGAACACATCAAACCTGAACTTTAAAGCTGATTTAGACTTTAGGATTCGCAAAGAGATTTGGAATTCCTAGGATTTAGATTTAGATAGTTTTCGCAGCGAGAGTTGGTTAATTATATCTTAGTGATTTGAGTTCAAAAACAGTGCGTAATCTGAATCCTGTTAGTTAGTTTATCTGCATTCATTGATTTCTTGAGAAATACCCTGGGCCTATATTCCCTCCATTGATTTACAACACTTTTAATTTACGTAATTGCTTTCAATACCATTGATCACTTAGCGTAATTTAGCATCTAGAATCTATTGTGTGTTTTCTTGAGTCTTTGTGGATTCGATCCCTAGCTATACTACGACTACTGCTTTAGTACTGTTAGGGTATTAATTTGAGCATATCACTCAGCTGTGTAAACCATCGAGACATCAGGATTGCACTCGATGGGATTGATTGTCCCTCTAGACCTCCTCATCTCGTTGGGACTAATTATCTCAACTTCCTCGCTCACCTCGGCAGAATAATTCACCTCGGTATTCTCTGGAGAAGAAACATTACGATCGAAATCCTTGGGGTATTAGCCGAACCGTTTGAATCGTTCGAGTCGGCAAGATCTGACATCACGCCTCATTCGAAAATCGATTGGAGCGAATTGGTGAAAGCAGGTCGGCAAGTTTGAAGATGGATCGGCAACTTCAAAGGTTTACCGCGAATCTCGTCGGAGAATTTAATAGCGTGGCGGCGAGTCGGAAAATCCTAGCCAAAACTTAAGTACAAAACTAGAGAGAAGGAAGAAAGAGAAAAGAGCTACCTTTTCAAAAAATTTAGAGAAGTGAATGAAACTAAAGGCTGGGCTCACTCTTTATAAGCAGTTAGCGCGTGGATGAGCGTGACCTCGGGAAAACAATGGCTCATGACCTCGGTAATCAGCATAAGACTCTTGGGATCCCTGAGGCAATTCAAGAAAGACACATGAATACAGAACCGAGTGGCCGAGCCGAACCAAAAATCTCAAATCACACCCACGACAACAAACAGTTTGAAAGACCTCGTGCACAATCATCCACCTCGGCATAATGATTTAATATCACAAGGATACTTCAACACCTCAGTAACGAAAGACCTCGGCGCCACTATAATGCATTTGTCACCTCGGCGCCACCATAATTCATTTGTCATCTCGGCACCACCATAATTCATTTGTCACCTCGGTGCTTCGATAAATCATCTTTCACTTCAACATAAAATATAACTTTTCTCTTAACCTCGGCAAAGAGAATAAACCCGATAATACTTAGCCCTCATCGACACCTCAGCAGCAAAAGGAATCAGATAATCATGTGTCGCCTCGGTTCGATAGTTAATCTTGATTTCCGGATTTTCACCTCGTCACAATCACTTCTGAAACTGACGAGCTGGGGGGCAAACTGTTGGGGGTCGGATTTCACCCCATCAAGATTAACAATAAAAAATGACTAAGTATGGAGGCTATGATTATAAACTGAGTCGACCCGAGAACTCACCTCAGCCGACCCGACCTGGAGAATGAAGAAAGAAGGACCGAGCCTACGATCGGTCCGATCACGTCATCACCTTGACACCTTGTCAACTCGTCATCTCATCACCTCATCGCCTCGGCATACTGTTTCGCTATTGGCCCGACTTCGGCATATTGCGACCCTATCACTTCGGTATATTCGCCTCGGCTAGAACCCTTAGGTAGAGCAGGATCGAGCCGAGGCTTATTCGGGGGACCACATCTCCGAGGCCAAACATTGGACAGAACAACCACGCGCCGGTTCAAAGACCAATCTCAGACCAAAGACCGAGGCCGAGACCATCCGTTCAAAACGGGCCGAGTTCAGAGCTTAGTGGGCCGAGATTGAGTTCAACACTTCGTGGGCCGAGATCAAACCTCCGTAACAGGTCGAGATCCAGTCCTCCGTAATGGGCTGAGCTAAAGGCCCATCTCTAGAAAAAGACCTTAAGGCGGTGGCCGCGCAATGCAAAAATGAAACATTCCGAAATACTCTCTGAGATATCTGCTCATGAAACTTGTATAAATAGTTAGCGTAATCATTCGTAGAAAGGAAACTTTTTGACCCTAGCAGAAACTCTTAGCAAAAAAGATTGTACTCAAAAGTTTTACTAAACAACACTAAAAACCATCATCGGATCTTTTCTCGTGTTTTCGTCCAAAGAAACTTATGTTCCCTTTAAATCCTTTTCTAAGAAATTGATTGTGCGAGTTTAGACTCCCACAGTCTGTTCGCCGTGGGTGGAAAGACTCTGCCCGTATCCAGGAGTGTGTTCGCCGCGGTCATGAGCTCTGGATCCGCGGTGGATGGCCTATGAGGTTGAATCTTCATTTTTTTCTCTTGCATATATATTTCGCGAGACTGCAGAATATGTCTTCAGTCAATTGGATATATCTTGAGATCTAACCTTTGTATTGCCTTCAAACCAAGTGGGTATGAAAGGTAGTTGACCCCTCTATCATGTATCTAAATTTGGGCGTAATCGTACGGTGAAAAGGTCTTCATCGGATGTCAAACTTTTTACAGTCCAAACTTGTCCAAAATCTGAATTTTCTCTATTTTGCGTCGTTTTGCCTAAGTTACCTGAAAAGAGTCTTACAACTACAAATATAAAAAAACTATAATAAAACGAGCAAAACACTTATTAAAATGTTCTAAAAACATAGGTAAAATGGATAAAAATACGGTGTTATCACATACATGTTTATAAACGTCGAAGAGAAAAGAGTCGGCATAGGGTCCTTAATACCTAGGGTTGGTTGCTGAATGTAGATGGTTTAGAAATTCTTTTTATGTCTGGTGTTGGTACTTGAGGAATAGATATTACTTTTGTGCATGGTTGTAAACAGGGGCGGATGCAAGTGAGGAAGGGGTTTGGCATATGCCCCACACTAAATTTTGTTTTTCTTTAAGTAATTAATAGAAAATTTATTTAAATGTCTATAATCTATATATTAATTACAAGATGTGCCCCATACTAAAAAAATTTCTGAATCCGCTCCTGATTGTAAACCCCTGAGGAATCCATTAAATTTAGGCATCAATTTTGTGCATGTGTATTATCTTGAATGGTTTGGAAGGTTATGGAACTAGTGAGAAGGATATGACTGGTTTTTCTGGGCTTGATGTGTTATGAATGAGATTTTGTGTGAAAATATAATAAGGTTACACCCGTTTTCATCATTTAAAAAAAATACTTTAATAAAACAGAAAGTGGAACAAAAACGTGAAAAAGTGTCTCAGTGTTAGAAATTTGCCAAGGAATTCACAGTGGTTGATTGGTTGGTTGGTATGAGATCTTTTGGTGGTTAAGTGTTAGGGAAGTTATAAGCCATTTAGTGACCCATTCTCTCTAGAGGTTATGCATAATGTTTTGCATCCTTTGATGCATCTAGGAACCAAAAACACCCTAAGCTCCACCCATAAATCAGCCGTTACCTTCCAAGACTGTTTTCTAGTGGACAATTTTTGATGAGAAGCTCACACCAACCTTTAATGAATGTAGAGAGTTAAATCACATGAATTCAAGATTTCTATAGGTTGGAGTTCAGAGTATTGACCAGGATTTTGAACGTCATTGGACTACAGTGAGAAAGTGATGTTCAGGTTTTGAGGAGATTTGGTTTGCAGGTCATTACTCATTGCACGGTTGCTAAGGATTTGAGAGTTCCCGCATTTTCAAGCCTTTTCCTTTTTCTCGATTCTCTGTTTGCTTGAGGGCAACCAAAAGACTAAGTCTGGGGGGTTGATGTATCGTATTTTTTCAGAGTTTATAACCATCGTTTTAATCCTATTTTGAGTCTTTCATCATGTTTTCGAGTTTTTTTGGAGTTTTTCAGGTCTTTCTAGACGAAATGGGTGAGAAGGATGTAAATCATAGCAAGAACGGATGAAGAATCAGGTGTTGGAGCTTGCAAGACATCCTACCGGTCATGGAGCATGGTTTGGGGGCAACATGCTTGGACCCATGCTGATTCTCGTAGAAATTCTACCGGTCACAAAGCATAGTTCGGGGCAGTTTTTGTGGACCCGTTCTGATTCTTGCAAGGATCCTACTGGTCAAAGTGCTTGGTTCGGGGCAGTTTGCCTACAAGTGTTCTTAAACACATACGGGCCAAAATTTATTTTTCGTGTTTCGATCCGAAACGACCTAGGACCTATAAATACCTAATTTTAGTCATCTCTAAAACTCCTCTGGCAAATTTGAAGAAGATTTATGAACCCTCTTATCTATCTATTGGTTTTCATCATGTTTTCTGTCATATATATTTGCTTGTTCTCTGCAACTATTTGCCAGTAGATTCATAGTTTGGTTTTTCACTTCGCCCTTTTACATCTCGCTTATTGGATCTGGTTTATTTGGCCATGATTTTTATCCCACAACGAAGAAGAATTTACTCAATATTAGTTTATTAGTAAAATTCATTAGCAAAATTAAAGCTACTAAAATACAGCCACACAAAAGAAAATACGATCACGAAGTTAAAAAAAATATATAGACAACAAAAAAGGAGAGACAACTATAGGAGATAGATCATCGTATCGAGCTTTTACATCAATGTTTCTGGCCACCGTAGGATCTAACTCCAACCACCGTAGGGTGCAGTGATCGAACGGCCACTCTGGTATGCTCGAGAGGCTGAGGGCTAAAGAAATCAGAGTAGACCTCCATGAAAAACTGCTCAACCACATCGAGGTAAGCAGCACAACGAAGACGAGAGTAGCAATACAGAAACTCTCTAACATCTGAGACATGTTCATCATCGTTTATTATATCATCATTCATCATCTTCTCCATCTCCTCCAGCTTTCGACGAACAATCTCAACCTTTGGTTTGGAAAAGAGTGTCTTGTCTCTGTCTCCTCTTCTCGGTTGTTGTGTCAAAGCTCTGTTTTTGGTCACATAGTCTCTGGGTTTAGGTTGAAACTGCTTTTGTATGGATGATGATGATGTGACGATGTTGGGGTTTGGATAATGATGATGATGATGATGATTGTTGATGGAGGTGTTGTTAGGTGTTTTGGGTAGTTTGTGATAGGTGCCATTGTTGGAGAAGAGTGATTTGAAGTTGTCGATAGTTTTTTGGAAGAATTTTCTTGTGTTGGAGATTGAGCTTCTAAGAACCATCGCTCTTTTCTTTTTCTTCTTGTACTTTTGAAGATAGAGAGACAGATCTGTTTTCTCTTATTACTTCTGTCTTCTTCTTTGAGTTTGGTGACTTGTCCTTAGAAAGCTCTTGTTTTATATTAATAAAGAGGAATACTAATTAATGAACATGGTTTAGTTTTTTTTTTTTTTTTGCAAAAATCGGTGGATGGCATTTTTGTTAATATAAGCATCTACCTGAATCACACTTATTATATAGATGTTGAAAGGCTTAAGTTTTATTACTCGTTTTTATTTGTCTTGACGACTTAAAAAAAAAAGAGATCATATATCTTTATAGATGTAACTAGATAAGTACCCGCATATATGCGGGTTTGTAATTTAATATTTTATAATCCGTTAAAAAAAATTAAAAACGAAAAAATAGAAATCAAAATTAGATCACCCGTGAAAATATATAATACATAAATTTAGAAACAAGTTTTATGATGAAATAAATATATACCTTAAAAGAAAAATTTGGTGAAGAGATGCAGTAAATAGTTTTGGATAAGATTATTGGACTTTTATTTTTTTGGTGTGTAATTGACACACTACCAAATTGTGGTTTATATAGAAGTGATAAATTATAATTATTTTTCTTTTATGATTAATTTTCTTAATCTAAATGGAAAAACTAAGGAATGTTTTTCTTTTTTTATATTAATTTTGATTTTTAGGATAAATTTAATTGTTAACTTTTTAATTTTATTTGTTTAGTAACCTTATTTTTAAGATTAAATTTTCAACTTTGCCTTTTCAGAATTTAAGTTTTTTATTAATCGATTTTAATTTTTTTAACTTTGATTTCTAGTTATCAAGCTATTAATACGTACTAATCTATTTGATTTCTATTAGTCTTGCTTATGTACATAACAAAGCATAATTTCTTAACATAACGAAGCATAATTTCCACTAACATAACGAATATAACATACAACATAATTTAGCTTTTATTTTAGATAACGTACAACATAATTTTGGGTGTGGATAACAAAGATATGTGAAGCGGGTGTATATAACGAAGATATTTCACACCATACATCATAATTTCGATTACACAGAAGATTACCTCGGGTGTAGCTTATGTGTAGCGGGTGTATATAACGAAGTTTTTTGTTGTAAAATTGAGAAACTATCAAATTGATTATATGTGAGGAATTATAATTACTTATCTTTATATGATTGTATTCCTTTCTTTAATTTCCTTAATCAAAATAGGAAATTTTGTATCTCCTTTTTTAAAACTTTAGTTTTTTTTTAACTTTATCTTTTAGGATATTTGTTGGTTTACTTTTCTTTTTAGGATATCAATCTATTGTTTAATTGTTTTATTATACACATGAATTTTTTTTTTCATTTTAAAAAAAAACTCTAAGATAAATTTTCTTAATCAAAAAGCAACTCTTATTTTCATTTTTTTTTTGCTAACTTTTCTTATAGTATTAAGTCTAGATTATATTTTGTATTTTATTGTTAAATAAAAAGAAATTTAAGATAAATTTCCTTAATCTAAAAGCAACATTTATTTTCCTTTTTTTGCTAACTTTACTTTTAGGGATAGGTCTAGATTATATTTTGTTCATTTATTATTAAATATTATGTATCAAAATCTAATTAGTTATTTTTTTACATGTGTGAAAATCTAATGGATTAACTCGACACGTGTCGCGATCTTGCGAGTTACTAACTTTGAAACATTTTTCTTTATATATATAGACGCGATCTTGCGAGTTACTAACTTTGAAACATTCTCATTTATATATATACATAACTAAGGTATCTTTAATCAGGCAAACATCAATTACTATTAGCTTCAAATGGTAACAACTGTCGATTCCTCAAAACAGTTATCATATATAAAGAATTAAAAATTGAGAAATCTATGAAGGGTTTAAGAACACTCCCATTGATGAGAGATCTATGAATTGAAGGGTTTCTCAAATAAAATACTAATATTTTTTAATATACTTCAATTTGAGGGGTTTTTAAATGGTTCTTGGAAGTTATCAAATGGCAAACATTTTCTGCTCACTTTGTCAAGATCCAAAGGAATCGAGAAATCGCTTGTTTTTCTCATGTTCATTTTCGAAACAAGTATGGCGGAATCTAGCTAGAGGGATTTTGCAACAGGAGTTTTCGTCAGATTGGAGTACAGTTATTAATCTCATATCTCGATCCCAACCATGTCTTGTGAAGGGATTCATAATTCGGTATTTGTTTCAGATAACAATACATGTGTTGTGGAGGGAGAGGAATGCATGTAGGCATGTAACCAATCCATCATCAGTGACAAGACTGATCAAGTTTATTGAAAAGAAAATTCGCAATAGATTCACTTTTATACGAATGATGTGTAATAAGCGTTATGAAGACGGGAATGCAACTTTGGTTTGCATCAAGGGCAGTTGATTGACATAGAGAATTCGCTCTTCATAATCTGTTTCTTAATCCTAGTTTTAGAATAGCTCTTTACATTAATAGCTCGCATCAATGATGTAGAAACGTTTTTTTCGGGTTTGAATATAATTAAAAAAACATTTTCTGATCAAAACTATACTATTTCAGAAATCCTCTATATATATATATTATTTTTTTCTTTTAATGTGAGATATCATTGAAATACAATGGATGAAGATGCTTTAATAATCTAACAGTTCATAACCACAAAATTGAGGATAACATCAATACTAATTATTCTCCTCTAAGTTTTTTTTTCTAATAGTGATTTCTATCTTAACAATTTTATACTTTTAGGCTAAAAAAATGAAATTCCTCATATTCAATTTATGAAAGCTTAGTTATTGAAAATTTTAATATTTTTTGTTGACAGGGCAATTTGTTAGTAGTAATGCCGCATAAAGAGGGTTTACATATTTTTTTGATGGTTTTGGTTTAGAAGAGGTTATTTATTCTTCTTTTTCTACAATTTCATTCAATTTTATTCATTTGCGTTCAATTAATTTTATTTCTAGAATAATTACTATTCACACCAATGATTAATTTGTGTTTTGTATGGTCAGTTTTGTCTTTCGAGACGCTTTCGTTCTTGTTCGTTTTTTTAAAATCACCGAAAAAGTCCATACTTTTCGTGGTCTACCTATATTTATATTATTCTCTTCTTTGGAATCAATTTGTCTTTAAAATAAATAAAAATTCTACACGTAAACATATTATACGGAATGGTGAGTTTAGTAAGTTCATTTCCACCTCTCTTTCTGTTATTTTTTTATTGAATGTAAAATTGTATTAAGGTCAAAAAATGTTTTTACAATAAACATGTGTCTTTAATCTGAATTTGTTTAAATAAACTTAAATTAAAATCAAGTTTTTATTTCTCCCTAGCTTGGTGTTCCAAACCACATTTGGAGAGCATCTTCATACCGTTTGTCTCCTAGATCTCTGATGGATAGAATCCTACATCGAATCTGCTTGTCTATGAAGGACATAATTTTTGAGGCCGATGAGTGATTTTCGCCATGACGACGAGAATTCCTCTCTCTCCAAATACAGTGAATTGCTGTTTGAAAAGCGTAGCGAATTAGAAAGAGCTGGTTTCGATCTAGAGAAGATTCGGTGATGAACTGGATCAACAAGTTCCAATCCTTCATGAATTGTCTCTTGAGTAATCATTATGTGAGCCTGGTCCATATTTCTTCCGTGAATGTACATGTGAAAATCAAGTAGTCCCGAGATTCCATTGGATCACTACAAAGAATACATGATGGATCCACTCCACCATTCCAATTTTGCATTCGATCACCCGTTGATAATTGATTGTGAATTGCTAGCCACGCAAACATCGAATATTTTGGGGTTAAATGCTTCAACCAAATACCCTTTCTTGTTCTTCCAAAGCAACCAAGTTTGCTTTGAAAAAAAAAACCGGCTTGAAGTTCCCTATCTTGTTCTTCCAAATTGATATATCTTATGTTTCATGTTGAATTTGTGCTTGTTTTGCGGACATCACTGTTTCGATTTCATTCAAGGCATCAGCTCTACGTCGTCTTCTTCGTCGGTGCAGCAGTGAAGCAACTGATGCATGACGAGAAATACCCATATCGATTACCCCTCTATGTCCCGTCAACTCAAACAAGATCCCCAAATTTGACCAGTTGTCATACCAAAAATTGATCTTCACCCCATTCTTCAAGTCGGCACGATAAAAATTCTTTGCAACATCTTGATATTTGAGAACTTTCCTCCACATCCTAGACCCTGCATTCATCTTTTCTCGTATCGACCAAAGAGTACCTTGCCTTATTAAATATGTTTGAATCCATTTTACCCATAAAGATGGATAAGAAGATAGGATACACCATATCAATTTGAGGCAGCATACGGTATTAACTTCTTTCAACAGACGAAGACCCAACCCTCCTTCTTGTCTCGGTTTACAAACATCCTCCCATGCAATCTTTGATTTTCGTGGATTTAAATTCGGTCCCGACCATAGAAAAGATGAGCATAGCTTATCTATCTTGTGAATACAATCTCACATTAATATAAATGGCGATAACCAGAAATTTGAAGCACTGAACTGATTAGTTGCAAGCGACCTGCTATCGATAGGAATCTTTCTGTCCATACACTAATTCTCGATCGGATCTTCTCTAACAAAGGCAAATAATCAGTCCTTGTCATCTGCTTCGTAACAAGAGGAAGCCCCAAATAACGAACTGGTAGTTGACATGAGTCGAAGAAGAAACGTTGATGAATCTCGTCTCTTACACTCTCTGAGACACCCGCCATATATATTGTCGATTTCTCCATACTGATCTTTAAACTCGAGATCCTTGCAAACTCCTCAAAAACTTTTACAATACCTTCAATAGACCGAACGTTTCCATCTGATAGCACCATTATATCATTCGCAAAGCTCAAATATGTTAAGTTGATATTCTTACATTTCAGATGATAACCAACCAGTCGATCTTTAGCAGCCTTGTCGAGCATCTTGGATAACACATTCATACTGATAACGAACATATACGGAGATAATGAACATCCTTGTTTCAATCCTCGGTTGCTTCTAAAGAAACCCGCAAGCTCCCCATTGACTTGTACCGAGAAGGAGGCCGTTGTTATGCATAGAGATATCCAGTGAATGAATCTGTCTGGGAAGTGCATAACTTTAAGTGTATTTAGAAAAAAGGACAATTGTATCGAGTCGAAAGCCTTGGAGATATCAATCTTAATAGCACAACGAGTGGAGATTGAATCTTTATGGTAATCATTTACCAATTATGTTGCCAAAAGAAGATTCTAAACGAGTAACCGGTATTTGACCTGATTGTTTCAAAGCTATAAGCTTTGGTAAGATTCTCTTCAACCTATTTGCCATGAGTTTCAAGATGACTTCCGTAGATTACATTACAACAGGATATTGAACGGTAATCTTTCATTTCCATTGTCGAAGTATTCTTAGGAATCAATGACACAATTGTCGAGTTTACTCCCTTGGGTAGAAATCCCTTCTCGAATTTTTTTTTTATCGCAATGATGAATTTTTGTCTAATAATAGACCATGCAGCTTTATAGAACTCCACATTATAACCATTTGGACCCGAAAATTTGTTACTTGGCATAGCAAATAGAACCCCTTTTATCTATTCATATTTTACCTCCCTTGTAAGATAATCTCGATCCACCTCCGAACATCTATACTCAATACTCTAGAGCTCCTCCGTCGAGATTCCTTCAAAATCTAATGGAATATGTTGGAGAAAGTCCCTGAAATAAACTCTCGGCTTCCTCTTTTATCTTCTCTTCACTCGAAACCACAACTCTATTTCGCCGTTTGATTTGTTGAATAGCATTAATCGCCTCACGAGATACCACCGCTTTGTGGAAAGTCTTGTTATTTCTGTCACTAATTTTCAACCAATGAATGTTTGATCGCTGTTTTAGGAAGTTCTCATCTAACCTCGAAATAAAGTCCCATCGGCGGTAGGCTATGTTTTCCTCCTCCATTTGTTGCAAAGAGGGATTAAGTGCACTAGCTTCCTGCTTTTTACACAGGGATTTGAAATCCTCCTTAATATTTTGCGTTAAATTACCCAACTTGGTTTTGGCCAGAGATCGAATCAAATGCTTAAGTGCCTTGAGCTTCTTAGAAAAACGAAACATGTACGAAGTTGACAAAAATATAGGCTGCGATTCACACCAAAATTTCTCCATCATTGGTAGAAAATCCTCCATCTCTGCCATTGCATTTACGAATTTAAATGGCTTTTTCCCCTTGGGCTTCTCATCATCTAAGTGGATTCGACAACATAAGTGATCCGAACAACCTCATGCTTCGAAAATACTTTACGATTGTGGTATTCATAAGCACTCTTTCTAGCTTTTTCGAGATCAAACCATCTTCTATTTTATTACACCAGGTAAATAATGGCCCATGAGCTGCCATATCTTCCAAAGAGCAATTCCTGAACAGATTCGGAAAATCTCGCATCCCCGGAGGAATGGATGGGGAGTTTTCAAAAGCAGAGTGTTCCTGCACCTCTAGAATCTCATTGAAATAACCAAAACAAATCCATGGTTTGCTTCGAATTATGGGAGAATTTTGATGATCCCGAATGTCACTCCATAATTCCCGACTCTCCTCCATAAAATTTGATGCATAGATGAAAGAACAGAAAAAATCCATATCACTTCCTTCTAATTTCACAGAACATGTGATCATCTGGCCACTTTTGAAGAAGATAGTAAGTCGTACACATGGACTCCACAACATCCAAATACGACCCGGACGGTTGAATTCATAATTCGTTATCAAAGACCAATCCCTGAAAATTGATGAAGCAATGCGATTTGCTTTACCTTCTTTGACTATTGTCTCCAATAGAGCTCCAAACTGAGATTTCTTACTCTAAATCCAGCCTCTTATTATGGAATGCTTTGTTGATTTGTTTAAGCCTCGAACATTCCAAAAGAACCCCGACATAAATTATTATTTTTTCCTTGGCGCCATTTTACTCGAAACACTAGGCTTTTGATCCCTAGTATTTAGAGCATTTGAGTCTGCCAAAGATTTAGAATTTGCTTTCGAAGCACGAGGCAATGGAGGACGAGTCCCTACTTCATCATGCTTTGTCAGTTATAATTGTCAGTTACATCTTCATCGTCAATCAACAATTTTCTAACTTTTTCCATTTGGTCTGCCACTGTCTGGGTCTCAACCAGATCATCTTCAATTTCTTCTTCCTCCTTAGTGCAAGCCAAGATTGAGAAACGAGATGAGGAAACTGAAAGGTTTTCCTTTTCCCCTCCTGTTTTTTTCCAAAATTCCTTCCTACTTTAGTTGGAGAAACCACCACTCTCTTTCCTATCTATCAATGCTTTCAACACCGATAATATAGCCGAGTTATTTTGTTTTTCTTTCTCAACTTCTTGGACCTCATTAACTTGATTTGGATCCTCTTTATCCTCACCCGATATCTCCACCTCCAGATTCTCCATCACTTTCTCGATAACCAACTCTACATCACCTGCAATTTCGCTTTTCTCTGGTACATGCGTCCTTCCTTCTTATGGGTTCTTTAACAGAATTTTCTTCCCCGCATTCACCATACATGCTTCTGAAAGATGACCCCATTTCAGACAAATACTATATCTTGGAGGTAACCATGGGTACTTGAATTCCACCATTGAATCAACTTCTTTCTCCGACTTGAACCGATAACTCTTTGGAAGTTATTTAGATAAATTTGCATTCACAAAAAACTTTTGCTTCATCGAAACTTTTGCACATCTCAGTATCGGGATGAAGTCTCTTTGGCTCACCCACCGCACTAGTGAGAAATCTCAATCCTTTCCACTCGAACTTCTTGTGTGGAACATTTTTAAGAATGATCCACATTGGCATTTGTTTGATCTGAGGCTGAGCTTCTTCTGCGATCATAGACCATTTCGAAACAATCATTGGAACATTCGCAATATTCCACATCCCTCTTCTCAACACCCGATTGCGAATATATGATTTCCGAATTCCGAACTTCATTGTTGTCTGATTAACCATAAACACATCGACCTGTAGGTTCTTCTCTCCAAGAGTCCATATTTTATTCAGGATCACATGAACTTTTGCTACATGAGGAGTTGTCGATAGAAATTTACCAATATAGATTTCTTCCCACAGAGGAATATAACCTTCGATAATATCATCTGGAAACTCCACTGTCGGGGATCCTTCAATCATCGAGATTGTGATGTCGTGCTTTGCAAGACAAGGTTTACTTTGAACAATAGATGACCAGAGCGGCTTGACTGAAGATTGTGGAGATGCCTCCTCTAAATCCTTCGAATCTCCTTCACGAGAAATCTGAGTTGAATTCCCTACCGATACAACATCGACTCTTAGTTAAACTCGAATCTCCCGTCATCGAAACTCTCTCCTAAACCTGAGGCGGAGGAGCCGCCGGAGCCGCCATACGTGCGACCAACGAAATCCTCAGCTGAAACCCTAATCGCCCTCCACATCAGCTATTTATATTATTGTTTTTATTATATTATTTAATCTTTGTACTGTCTTTCTGCATTTGTTAGCGAACGTACTTAGAATCATTGTATATTATTTTAAATAAACACTAGATTATAACCCGTGCGAGATAAAGTTTTGTTTAGACTAAATTTTAAAATATATAAAACATGAAATGAGAAATAAAATCTAATTTAAGTATTATTGAATTTGTAATTCTTAAGTTTTCAGTGAGAGAATAATATTTTGTTGATTTTTTGTGCAATATGTATTTTGATGTTTATACCATATTTCTAACCCGTGCTATGCGAAATCTAGATTCTAATCCGTGTTGTGTGCATGGCAATAATTTTTATACATTATGTTCTAAAATTAATATTGAGCAAACACTAACGAATACTGTTTGACTTAAATTTTAATAAAAATTTTCATGATTATGTCATTTTTGTAACTTTAAATGAAAGCAAAGTTTGCTATCTCACAGAAACTTAAATTGGTTTAAAAGTTATATGATGTTATTATGTGGTGGATATTATTAGAATAAGAGTATGGGTTAGTATATATCAATGTAATCTTAATGGTAAACTTTGTTATTATGTGAATTTAGATTATCACATAACTAAGTATTTTACTGTTTTATTAAAATCATATTTCACAAATTATATATTTATGAGTGTTAAAATGGGCTAACATGTTCTTTTTTATCTGCCTCGGATCGGCATGATGTCTTGCATGTTTTGACAAACCAACCCACAAAGGACCGTAATTGTAAAAACATAACTCTAACCCGCCCCATCATATTACCGTATAATACAAATATTTACTAATTTTGAATATTTAAAATTTTATCAAGTTAAAATATTTCTTAATAATAAGATTTATATCATTTGGTCTAATTATGGTTCAATTAAATAAACAGATTAAGCCAAATATATATTTTTAGATTTGGACGTCACTTAAATTTCAAATTCGGATTAAAATCTCTTCTCTTAGGTATCAAGACAACCACATACAAACATAAATATCTATATTTAATCTCTACAATTATGGATTAATGTTAATATATTTTAAATAATTTAATCAATTAAATAAAAATTAAATATTATTTATAAATATTATAATTAATTAGAGTATTCATATAACAATAAAGATATTATATAGATTATCTAAAAAATATCTATTTAGCCTATCCACATAAATTATAACCTTATATGTATTTATTCATGTTTGGACACAAAAAAAGTGTCTCTCTTTTAATAGTATAGATTTGTAAATATCTATTATTTTTGTTGATTCAATAAACTTAATATTTCAACAACAAAAATGAACACAGCTCATAATATAAAAGATAAGTATTTTGTAAATATTTAATATTGTATAGTATATGCAATAAACTAAATTGAAATACAAGGTCTTGCTGGTATACTTTGTATTGTTACAATTAATAATTACTAAAGTGAAAAACAAATAGAAAAAAGGAGATGGACAACAGAAAAAAGGAAATGAAGAGTTAAGTAAAAGAATTTATTATAAGAAAAGTAATTTACCTCTTTAAATGTATTTTTTAAAGTGAAATTAAATCACAAAAAAAAATTTTCTTTTAAAATGTAGCAGAAATAGGATCTTGACTTAAAAAGTATAAAGGAAGGAGTAAAGTAAGAGGGATGCCATACTTTTAAAGGTAGAAAGGGGTAGATCTGTTGCAGTAATCTGTGGTTGTTGAATTGGCACCATTCTATTTAGCTACTCTTGATTTATCTGTTTTACCAATTTTATATCCACCTACCTCTTTCTTTTCTTTTATTAACCAAAACATGAAGTGTATTAATACAGTTTTCCATGGTTCAAATTCGGACCACGAGTCTTATTTTATTATATCACTAGATAAGTACCCGCATATATGCGGGTTTATAATTTAATATTTTATAACTCGAAAAAAAAATTAAAGACGATAAAATAGAAAACAAAATTAGATCACCCATAAAAATATCTTATACATATACTAGATAAGTACCCGCATATATGCGGGTTTGTAATTTAATATTTTATAACCCGTGAAAAAAAAATTAAAAACGAAAAAGTAAAAAATAAAATTAGATCACCCGTGAAAATATATAATACATAAATTTAAAAAACAAAATTTCCGATGAAATAAATATATACCTTAAGAAAATTATTTGGTGAAGCAAATGCAGTAAATTGCTTTGGATACGATTGTTAGACTTTTAATTATTTGGTGTGTAATTGACATACTATTAAATTGTGTTTTATATAGAGGTAAAAAATTAGAATTCTATTATTTTTATGATTAATTTCTTTAATCTAAATGAAAAAACTAAAGATTTTTATTTTTTTATATTTATTTCGCCTTTTAGTAACTTTACCTTTTAAGATTATGAATAAGTTCTTAATTGATCATTGTTTGATTTACCTTTTCGAATTTTTTTTATTAATCGATTTGAAATTTTTCCAACTTTGACTTGACATCTTTCGCGATCAGGTAATTTTACAATTTTGAAACATTAAGATTTATATAATAAGATTTTCTTATTCTGAACCGAAATANTTTTTTTTATTGTCGTACTTATTATTAGTTTCTTTTTTATGTACTTTTTCCTTTTAATGTTTTATTTCGTGGTTATATTAAGATTTTAAGTTTCTCTTTATATATAGATTGTTTTTTTTCCTTTTTGTTTTAGTTTAACCACTGTTTTTTTTTAGTTTAACATTTTTTAATATTTACTTTAATTTATTTTTACCTTTTTAATTAAATTAACACATGTCAAGATCTAAATTAATAACCGTGACAAATGTCACGATCTCGTATGTTATAATTTTGCCTACGTGTCACGCTCACGTTGAGGGATCCAGCTTTATATAATAAGATTTAGAAACAAAATTTACGATGAAATAAATATATACTTTGAAAGAAAAATTTGGTGAATAGATGCAGTAAATAGCTTTGGATACGATTATTGAACTTTTAATTTTTTTGGGTGTAATTGATATACCACCTAATTGTGGTCTATATAGAGGTGATAAATTAGAATTCTTTTTTCTTTTCTTTTTTTGCCGTCTCAAATATTTGTTTATTAAAGATTAGAAAAACTATTACAAAAACAAATTTTCAACTGACAATATATCCGTTCCACAAGAATCCACGCAGACTGAACCCACACCAAACGGCTCTCCTTGCACCACGCTGAAAATTTTCTTATAAGCTTGTCCCCATTAATAACCTGCATAAATCGCATCTTCTGTGAATTGAAACTCAGACTTCCTGGTGTAGAAGCATTAATTAACCTTTAGTCGACCACTGGACTAAGGGGCTTCCACTTTTTTTTCCAGATATCAGATCATCATCGGCCATTCTTTTTTCTTTTATGATTAATTTTCTTAATCTAAATGAAAAAACTACGTAATGTTTTTTCCTTTCTATATTGATTTTGCCCTTTATGATAAATTTAATTATTTAACTTTTTTATTTTATTTTTTGTAACTTTATCTTTTAAGATTATAAATAAGAATTTTTAAGTTTTTTTACTAATCGATTTTAAATATTTCCAACTTTGACTTGACGCATGTCGCGATCAGGTGAATTAGCAACTTTGAAACATTCAATTTTATATGATAAATTTTTTACTAATTCTAAAATGAAATATGTTTTTTTTTTGGCTTTTATTCCTTTTTTATAACCTTAGAAACGTGTAGATTATTATATAGAGTTTGGTCGTGGTTGTATATTAATAATTTTTTTTTAAGTTTCTTTTTGTCATAATGGAAAGAATTATATTCTTTTAAGTTTAGAGTATATTAATAATTTTCCTTTTAAGTTAGAGTATATTTATAATTTTTTTTTTTTAAGTTTGGTCGTGGTTGTAAATTTCCTTTTATCAATTTTTCTTTATTATAAGTTTTCATTACTTATTCTTTTTTTTTTCTTTTTTAAAGATTGTCTTTTTTTAGTATAATTTTTTATTATATTTACTTTAATTAATTTTTACTTTTTTTAGATTGCCTTTTTAGTTTAACCTATTTAATATTTACTGTAATATATTTTTACTTTTTAATTAAATTGACACATGTTAAGATCAAAATTAATTGTGACAAATGTCACGATCTCGTGAGTAAGAATTATCCTAATAATTATCATTTTTTAAGTTTAGTCGTGATTGTTGATTATAATCTTTTAAGTTTCATTTTGTCAATTTCCTTTAGTATAAGTTTTCGTGATTTATTCTTGTTTTTTATTTCTTTTTTAAGATTGTCTTTTTTAGTTTAATTTTTTTAATATTTACTTTAATTCATTTGTTTTTTAAAATTAAATTGACACATATCAAGATCTAAATTAACCGTGAGAAATGTCACGATCTCATGAGTGAAAATTATTCTACGTGTCACACTCACATTGAGAGATCACATTGAGAATTATTCTATATATATGTATATATATATATATATTAAGTAAATTTACATTTTAGAATTAAAAATGTGAAATTGAGAAACTATCAATTTGGTTATCTAGACGTGGGGAATTAGAAATCATTTTCTTTTTATGATTGTATTCCATTTTAAATTTGTATTTTTTTTTAAGAATTGCTAATTGTTCTTTATATTTAAATAAAATATATTGTTTAATTTCTTTATTCTAAACTAAAATTTGTTTATTTTTTTAACTTTGGATTTTATTTATAATTTTTGTTTAATTTTTCTCTATCTAAACATAACTACTTTTTTCAATTTACTTTTCAGGAATAAGAATCGATTTTAAATCGTATATTAATAATTTTCCTTTCAAGTTTAGAGTATATTTATAATTTTCTTTGTTTAAGTTTGATCGTGGTTGTAAATTATAAACTTTTAAGTTTCTTTTTGTCACTTTCCTTTATTATAAGTTTTCCTTAACTATACTTGTTTTTGTTTTGTAAGATTGCATTTTTTATCTTTTATTTTTTTAATATTTACTTTAATTCAATGTTACTATGATTGCCTTTTTTTAGTTTAACATTTTTTAATATTTACTTTAATTTATTTTTACGTTTTTAATTAAATTGACATATGTCAAGATTTAAATTAAGTGTGACAAATGTCATAATCTCGTGATTGAAAATTATCCTATACGAGTCACACTCACGTCGAGGGATCCAGATTTATATATTAAGATTTTGTTTTCTTTTATTTCAGTAGCTATTTATAATAAACTCAATATCGTTTAATCATTTAATTATGACGTGTATCATGGTAATATTAAATTATTAGAAAAGGCAGACAAACTAGTATGGAATGTGTCTATCCTTATGATATTGCTCATATAAATTTGGTATCTCTGGTTTGAATTTATGAACCGTTTTAGGTATTGATGTTGTTGACAAAAGAGATTATTACAAAATAATTGATATATAATTATATTTAAGATTTGTTCTTAACCATCTTTCATTTTGAATTCTCTTAAGATATTGAAAATATTAATATATTAAAATAAGAAATAATAGTTATGGGATATATATTCGAATAGAAAATTAAGTATTATTATAGATGTTTTTGGAAAATCATGTCGGATGGAAGCTTTCATGTGCCCAGTTTAATCTCAATATTTGCAAAAAATTGGCAATAGAGTTATTTTTCCAATGAGAGTGGTTTCAGCTCATTTCTCAGTAATATTCCAGGATTTATCACCAATTTAGTGGACACATATCAACTCTTCCCAGTTTGCCCAAGATCTGATCCGGTTTGTCTCGGGTCGACCATGTTCGAACCCTTGTGTATTTAAGCGAATTCTAGACATTTCTAAACCTAAGTTTTCTTCTTTCTAGAGTTGGGTTCTATCTCAAACTCTCTGTTCTTGAGGAATTTAGATTGTTTTTCATACATATGTCATTCTAGAGAAGATTCCTTCACCATATCTTTTATTTATGCATTCTCTTTATTTTTATGTCTTTTTCTCTTATGTTCTTCATGTTTAGACTCTAGGCTTTTGGTTGAATTATGGTTTGCTTGATTGTGATGGTTTGATGATTGATTGTTGATGTTTAGGACTAGATAAACATTTGTTCTCATGTTAGGTAGGATCTTAATGTTGGGAATGACTTGATCTCTCAATTCTAGAACCTATGACATTTATCGCCCAGAATGTGTTCGATGAAATGTCTACAAACTTACAAGCATGCAATTCAATTCTTAGCCAATGTAAATTGATGATTCATGTGAATTGTTGACTTGTATGGACTAATGCTTAATGATTATGGATCATTTAGTTGTGAACGGAAGTTGTTGATAACTAGATGATTTTAAAATGGATTAGTATCATGGGAGTGAACTAATCTACTTGTGTGATCCATGTCATAAGAATGAATGTACATTGAATGTCTAGGCATCTTTAGTCAATTGTCTTGATGGTTGGATGATCATGATTTAGGTTGATCCGATCCTTGTTATATCTTTCACATAGGTTGCTCTTAGTGCTAGATTAGGATTGGAAAATCGAATCTAGAACTTAGGCATTTCACACCCGGAATGTGTTTGATGAAATGCTTGAACCAAACCTATTGTGAGCTTTTCACATCTTAGCGAACGGAAGTTGATGTTTAGGGTAATTAGTGAACTAAATAGATTGACAATTAATGCTCATTGATTATCTAATCGCGAACGGAAGTTGTTGATGAATAGGTGATTAGTGAAGGGATTGGTACCACGTAAGTGGATCAGTCTTATGCTTGTGTTCCTTGTTCTAGGATAGTGTTTAATGCTTCCAAATGAATCATTGTTTGATTTTTAATCATTTCTTTGATAGTTTAATCCATGATCCAACACTTTTATCTTGTTTTACTTTCTTGCACTTTTTAGATTAGATACAAAACAAAAACCCAAAAAGATTTGCTCTAGATTAAGAAGTTTCTTGCACTCTTAGTGTTTCAATCTTAACCCATATGTATTGACATCTCAAGTTCTACAATGACATGAGTACACTTGGATAATTGAAATCAAAAATATCTCGTATCAATTTGGCGTTGTTGCCATTGGATTTTAGCATTGATCATTAGGATTTGGATTCTTCTTGAGACTAGAGCATTTTTATTTTCTTTTGTTGCTAATCTTTTCCCTTTTCTTGTGATCTTGATCTTTTAGGTGTACAAATATGAGCAAAAGAAACATTCAAGGAGAGAGTGAATAAGAGGAAGCAACCGTCAAGCTAGTGATGTTAAACGTGCTTGGAAACTCTCCCAAGCCTATCCTTTGTCAAGCTAAAGACACAAAACAAACATCAATAAGGAGGATCAATTTCCTCATCTCCATACTTCCAAGGTATCGCACTTGACCTCATGTACATACTTCTTCTTTTGCATTTTTACTCTCTCTTTGGATTCATTTCACACAGAGACGGTGTGATTTAAGTCCGGGGGAGAGGTCTTTGTCATTTAACGTTGTTTTCTTTGTCGTATTTTATTTGTCTTTGAGTCTTTCTTGCATTGTATATAACCTTTTGCATATAAAAACTCATAAAAATAAAATAAAAAATTCAAAAATCCAAAAAGAATCATGTAGTTTGCATTATCATTCATCCTTAGGATCGAGTCTAGTAGCATATAGGTTGCATTCATATGCATAGGGAACGATGATTTAATTGCCTCGTAGAGATTTATGATTAGGACTTGCTATGATATCATTCATAATGCTTTTATATTGCTTAGACATTTTCAAAGACTTGCAATACTTTGTACTTTAATCTCTCCGCTCGAAACGCATTGTCTTGTTCAAGATAGTCCAATTTGAAACCAACTCCCAAAGTTATTAGACTTAATTGAGTGATAATTCTCTTGTTTATGGGCTTGCATGTGTATGCTTAACCATGGTCACCTAAAAACATCCAAGTCATCTCTGCATTAATCTTTACCACACTTGTTGACTTGGGTGGCCATTTTCACTTATAAATGATTTCCCCACCTTTGAAACCAACCATTTCTTTCCACCCTTGATGATTTTGTGAGTGAGGCCTCTTTCCTTGATAGTACTGCACTTGTAAAATCTCGTAAGTATCGAGAACGACAAAGGATAGCTTCCATTAGCTAGGTTTGTTGTTCTTGGGAATTTGGCTAGTAATTAGGAAGGAAATTGAATTGAGAATGGTGTTAAGGGTTATTGGTGTTTGGGGAATGAAAAGTAAAAAGAAAAGAAGTGATGTGGGAAAGAAGGAAAGAAAATATCATGGTTTGAGAAAGTAAATTCCTAGAAAAAGAAGTATAAGAAAAGTTCGATTCTAACTTGATAAGAAAAGAAACTCCCCCTAGAAATGAAATAAAGAAAATATAAGTGAAAAAGAAAGGGAAAGGAGTAGTAATGAAAAGAAGAGGAAAAGAATCGAAATGGCAGAAAGAAAAAGAATTTTCTAAGGAATGATTTGAGAAGAGAAATGATCAAAAGAGTTACATTAAAAGGGTAGAGGGTTAGCTTGGGATAAGACAAAGATGAAAACACTTGGGTAGAGACAGTGAATTAGGTACTCAAAGCTTAGGGAAGGGTAGAACAATGGAAGTGAATACTTTGCATACGTTAGTTGTTCTCATCTTCCTTGCTTTTGCGAAGTGTTCGTATTCAGTTTTCTGTAGAGTTAACCACCCACTTGATCTCTTGTTTATATTGATAAATCTTTCTCTTGTTCAACCGATTGGTTTATAGATCACTTGCTCATAGATGAGAGACTACACCATGAACTTTAATTGAATGTGAGGAGTTGGTGGATAAGAAGACTAACGGTGCCTGATCATGTTGTCTAGAGACAAATAATTAGGAGTTGCGATAAGTCTTGAGAAGTTAGAGTCACATTTGGTCATGTCTTTGCGATATTCTTGCATTACTAAATGGTCCTTATACCGAGTTCTTCACTAAGTCTTTGGCTTTGAGTTCCCGCTTTCAAACCTCTCTCACGTTTCTTTTTTTTGTTTGCTTGAGGGCAAGCAAAGGAAAAGTCCGGGGGAGTTGATAATACCGTATTTTGCACGATTTTGACTCTTGTTTTAACCCTGATTCAGGGATATTTGCATCTTTTGTACTAAATTCATGCATAATTGTCTCATTTAGCTTTATGAGTGCATATTAGAGTCTTAAGATGTTGATATTGCATTTGCATAGTCCGTTGAGTCATTTTCGGGTAATTTTAGAGCTAAGCAAGATTGGGAGACTTGAAATGGATAAGAAATGGACAAAGAAACCAAAGAAATGAAGGAATGAGCCGAAAATGAGCTTTATCTAACTTTTGATTTCTCGTTCAGGTCGAGGGATTGTCGAATGACATCATCCGGTCGTACGACTGTAAACTTAAGACGACACTCAGGGAGGCCCAAGGGGTTGAAAATCTCAAGGCCGAGCTAGTCGAGATGAAGGCTACTCAGCTCGAGGAGGGTCCAGCTGGGAAGGATCAAGAGCTCGAGGTTCTCTGTGCTGAGAATGAAAGGGTGAAAGCCGAGGTCATCGAAGCTCGCGAGGCCCTTAGTCATGCAGCCGTTGAGAAGAAAAAGATCGAGACCACCTTGCATTTTGAGAAGAAGAGGCTCAGGAACTCCCGAGTTAAATGGGTGCAAAAGGAGAGGGGCTTTCAGAGAGACATGGCTGTCAAATTGTCTGCTCGCTTTGAAAAGATCAGGAAGTAAATCGCCGAGCTTGAGGTGGCGAACCAAGAGCAACTAACTTATATTCAGGTAACATGGATGCTGAAATGCCTGAATCAGTTGAAGAATAAAGGAGTTCGTATTCCTAAAGAGACACTTCAGCACTTTGAGGCGAAGGACAAAAGGCTGGAGGCCAAGCTGGGTGCCATGGCGATCGAAGAGCTTGAGGATGCCGATTTCAAGGTGTCTCCAATCTCGGATGACGGCGTTCCCACATGTCCTCCTCATTTTGGTGTCAATGGGTCCGAGATTCCAGCCGGTCTTAATCAGTTCGGATCGATGGACTCGAGGATGGTTCAAGGCATGTCTGAAGAGCTTAGAGAGCGTAACTCTCCTTGAATTGTTTCGACTATTTTTTCTTCGTTTTCTGTTAGATCGGTGTACTCTTGTCGATGCCCGAGGGGATTTTGTATAACCATTGCCCGAGGGGGCTTTTGTTATAATCGTTGCCCGTTGCGGCTTTTTTTTTTTAATGTACATTGAATTGTTGCTCGAGGGTTTTTTTTTAATGAATTCGGCATGATTTTACTTGGTCAATACATCTGAACTTGAATTCGATCTTCTGGCTTGATTTATGTTGACTGTTTTTAATTTCGAGTTCGGTTTTTATACTTAGTCGCTTCTGACTGTATGCGAACTCCGAGTTCGGCTTAAGATGCTTTAATCGTTTTGAAATCGAGTCCAGCTTTTGCGAGGTCGTAAGATAATACGATCCTCTCTAGTTCACCGTGCACAAAATTGGCGCCGTACATAAACGGTCTTAGCATGGATACATCAGATGAACTCGACTCTACCACTACAAGAAAACATCGTTTTGGCGACTGCAGAAGTAGTCGCCAATTAGTCGCTAAAAGGTGTGTTACGACTAACGAGTGAGTAAACCATGTAGTCGTTAATATTTAGTCGCTAAAGTATGTAGTCGTACAATTAGTCGCCACGACTACACCACATGAACAGTGTGTAGCCGTTCAATCGTCGTAAAGTAGTCGTAAAACTTTACGACTAATCGGCGACTACCTTTGCGACTAGTTAACGATTATAGAATGGGTCTAGATGCAGTCAGATAGTTTTAGTCACTAGATAGTCGTAAATTTTAGTTACTATTTGCCGACTATTCTATGACTAATTGAACGACTATTTTGCGACTAATAGGAACATCAAGCTTCGAAGATGTAAATATTTTGCGACTACTTAGCTATTCTTCTGCGACTATTTTGTGACTAATAGGCGACTACCTTTGCGACTAGTTAACGACTATAGAATGAGTCTAGATGCAGTCAGATAGTTGTAGTCACTAATTAGTCGTAAATTTTAGTTACTATTTATCGACTATTCTATGGCTAAGTGAACGACTAATTGGAACATCAAGTTTCGAAGATGTAAATATTTTGCGACTAATTAGCTATTCTTCTGCGACTATTTGGCGACTAATAGGCTACTGTTTAGTGACTAAAATTGTAATCGAATTAAGAATACGTTATGGCAGATTGGTGTTCGTTTTGTTTCTCAAATGGTAATCTTTGTTACAAAATTAAAGAAATTTGATTAAAAATATTAACTAAAGTATTCAACCTCCATAACAAATGCGAAAACATAAACAAAAATAACAAATTCATGAGTTCACAAGTAACAAGGTTCAGAAAAAGTAAGCACAAAACCTAAGAAGCAGAATCATATGGTGTTGTACTTGGATCTGGTCGACGAAGATTGGTTGATGGAAGCAAAGCAGTTGTTGCTGGAGCTAACTGAGAAGCCATGAAGTATAGAAACCGCGGATCAGTTTGTCGCATGTACTTTTCCACCAAGGAGAAGTGCTATAGCTTGTCCTTTTGCTCAGCCGCAGCTCGGGAGTGCCTGCTTCACGGACAGTAATCTCAGCATCACGCCATTCATTATAAGGTGCCTGCTCTTTGATTTTCTGTTGAGCTTCCTTCAGTTGCTCTTGCAGTGCAACAAACGATGAAGAGTCTCCCAGTTGCTTGTGCATGCCATTGAGAAGAGTCTCCTTGAGGCTTCCAACTCTATAAGGAGTTCCTCGTGAATCCAACTCAGTGGATTGTGAAAAGTAAGAGAAAAACCTTAATGACAAAATCCAAGACTCTATAAATGTGAACTGTTAAAAATGTTACTTTACCTGAAGAAAGATGCTTGTATATTCATATGTTGTTAGCGCACGAGGTTGCGAAGCACCGTCCGAAACTTCTGAAGGCTCTGTCACGAGCTCAGACAACTTCTCTTGCACCTTCTGCTCATATGTTTGAACAATTTTCTCCGCCTTCCTATCGACATACGTACCATCTGGCCTTGTATGTGTCTTAATGAAAACCTCACCAAGACTAACCGGTCTTCCCAATTCCTCTTCCTACAATGTTACAAAATAAACAAGGATAACAAGTAAACCAGAAACATGAAACCAATCAAACATGAAGCATGCAACTTGAAACCAGAAACATGAAACCATAAACATAATTTAAAGTTGTTAAGGAGTAAGAAAAAGTTAAAGTTACTAACCATTTCTTGTTGGATTTGTTGATACGACTTTGGCCCTGATAAGTGGATGTGAGGACGGAGACCTTTACGGTCAGACATACAAGCATTGGAATAGGTGAGACTCCTTTGCTTTGCTACTTCAGTGTCCCAGTAGTCGGTCATCGTTTTCCAGAGAGTGTCGCCGATCCAATTAGGTCGTTCTCGACTAATCCTCGCGCTGCTAACCATGTCTTTCATCCGGCATTGACAAATGTCGTCGAAATACCCTTGAACTGTCCCTGTTATCAAGGGATCCCAGGTGTGGGTTTTCTACAATACAAAGATAATAGAATGATGTTAGTGAAAACATCACAAGCAAACCTATATGTGAAGGCTATAGGACAGAAAATTGTACCTTGAACTCTATGAAGTATCTTTCTTGTCTGTCCCGAGGCACACATGTCAAACTATAGTAGGGAGCATCGAATTTGTTTGTAAACACTTTAGTAATTGCCTGAACCAGTTTCGATCCCTTGTCGCGAGTAAACCTGCAAACACACACGAAATAAAGAAGGACATAATACAAACCAGAAGCATGTAAACCAAAAACGTGAAACCAATCAAACATGAAACATGAAACCAGAAAACATGAAACCAGAAACATGAAACATAATTAACCTGCAAACCAGAAACATGAAACAAGAAAACATGAAACCAGAAACATAATTAACCTGCAAACCATATACATGAAGACAGAAGCATGTAAGAGATATCTCTTACATGCCTTGTGATCAATACTATACATTACAGATTTGACAAGACAAGTAAGGAAAGAATACAATCAAACATGAAACATGAAACCAAAAGCATGTTTCTACACTTATACACCAAACTGACCCTAAGACTGGTAGCTAAGCCAATAAGTAAAGTCAACAGAAAAGAAGCATTGTTCCCCCATTAAAACAAACCAAGAAACAAACACTTACAATCCAACACTTAGCTATAATCTAACACTTAGAATGTAACACTTAGCAGAAACAAACCACAAAACCAACATTCAGAATCAAACACTTAGCAGAATCTAACACTTAGCAGAATCCAACACTTAGCTACAATCCAACACTTAGCTACAATCTAACACTTAGCAGAAACAAACCGAGAAACCAACATTGAGATGCGATAAACTTACCAGATATCAGATAAAAAACAGCTAGAACAATACAAATAAGAGACATCTAGGATCTAACACTTAGCAAGAGACGACTTCAAAAGACAATAATCTTCCAAAACAGCTAGAACAATAATGATTCAAATCAGCTAGAATAATAATCTAACACTTAACAAGAGACAGTGGTGAACAATACAATCGCATTTACTAAACAAGATGCGATACAATTACCAAGTCGGATTAACTGAACAATACAATCGCATTTACCAGATGCGATACAGTTACCAAGTCGAGTTTGGCGTCGGTGTGGGAGAGAAGACGTTGGTGAACTTATCCCGGTCTGGCACCATAAGCAGAGCATTCAGAGCCCGCAGCGTGTTCACAAGGAGATCCGGCAACACTGGAGCAGATTCGTCATGGCAGCTGTGTCCTTGAGAAGAAGGATGACTCTGAGCATGAGAGTCACGAAGTGGTGACGCAGGAGCGTTCTCCATTGGAGCCGAAGCAGTCGCAGGGAGTTCTTGTCCACGGTATTAAGGCATGGAGTTCTCGAAAAGTTGTTGTGGCGGTGGAAAGCTCCGGATATTTGGTGCTGACGTTGACGGTTTATCATGGACGGGGAGTTGAGGTGGTGCCATCGTGAAATTGTACTACATCGGTAGATGGTTCGGTGTTCGCGACGATGACGTGGAGCGTTTTGACCCTTCGGCTCTCTGAGAAACGTTGGGAACGTTTTTTCTCTTCCGTCCGTTACCGCACTTCTCTGTATGCATCGTGTGCTCTTCTCTGATATATGAAAAAGAGGAATCGAAGAAGAGAAGTCGAAGAAGTGGAATCGAAGCAGAATCAAAGAAGTTTATAGCAAAAAGAGAATCGAAGGAGAGGAATGGAAGAGGAATCAAAGACGAAGAGGAAGAACAAAACGCATGACTTAGAGTTTCGTAGTTAGGTTCACGGGCTTTATGGGAAATTAGGTTCTGTTTTTGCGAAATTGGTTTGGCCCTCAACCCAAATTTTTTGTTTTGTTTGGTGTTTAGTAGTCGTAACTTAGTGGCTAAACCTGAGATATTTGTTGTCTCACGCATCCAGACTTTTTACCTACACAAAAAATTTATAAGAGATAGGAAGTGAGATCGGCTTTCAATCGTGGTTTCATAGATCAATCTGTAGAGGTAAAATCTAGCCCGCAATCGTGGTTTCATAGATCAATCTAGACAAATATTTTCTATGATTTTGTTTTATTTCTGAAATTCTATTGTTCTTTTGTTGTTGTCGGGGAAGAGGCACGGATTCACGGCTATGAAAACCAGAACAAACAGATGCTTAGACTGTTCATTTCGGTGGATCTAGAGCTCAATAGAATATCTTAAGGTAAAATCCCTACCGCAATCATTCGTGTTTTCATGTCTACTTTGCTCAACACTTCATTAAGATCTAGATAAGATATATTGAAAAATGAATTACTTGAATACAGAATTATATTTTTTTTTGCTTGAAAACATAATTACTTGAAAACAAAATATCTTGATCTTAATGAAACTAAAATAACAACAATATCCGAAATAAGTTTTGAGTTCATGACCAACAACAACCACAATCAAAATATCCGAATATCCGAGACAATGAACAAGATGAAGCGAGATTTAAACTTTGAAAACAAAGACCATCATGTCTTAGAATGGCTTAAATCCAATCTTGTGTTCATTGTTGTAACTTGCTGGTAGAGGATATGGGTACCTGTAAACATTTAAAAGTTTACAAAATTAGTAAACAACATCAAATCTGAAACTATAATCTTCAAACTCTATATTGGAAAGTCCTATAATCCCAGTACAGTTTTCTGTCCTATAATCTGAAACTATAATCAACATCAAACTCAGTACAATTTTCTATCCTATAATCTGAAACTATAATCTTCAACATCAAATCTGAAACTATAATCTTCAAACTAGAATCTCAGTATAGTTTTATGTCCTATAATCTGAAACTATAATCAACATCAAACTCAGTACATTTTTCTGTCCTATAATCTGAAACTATAATCTTCAACATCAAATCTTAAACTATAATCTTCAACATCAAATCTTAAACTATAATCTTCAAACTGTTATCTGAAAATACAGAATACTTAAGAAACGTTTTACAACTGTGTTATACATTTATCTTACCCGTTCATAAATGTGTAGAGTTCTGGGAAACTATAATCTTCAAACTCTATATTGGAAAGGCCTTCTTCTGCTGTTAGCCATGTATTACCTATAGTTGAAAGTGTTTTTGGTTGTTAATAAGGTGTGGGATATAACAGAAAGTAGACAATGATTAAAAAGATAAACTCACCTGCGAATTTTTTGACACGGAAACATCTTAAAATACAGAAAATGTGCCATTCATGAGCACTTGTAAAACTTGAGGATAATTGCTCAGTCAATTCACCATATGCCAAACACTCTAACCCTTTAAACCTGTCATATATGAATATTCATTTAGAAACGTATTCCAGTTTGTAAATTCTATCAAATAATTAGATTTTACTTACTCTCTGTCTCGGATAGTAAACTGAACACTTGACTTCATCCTTGGAATCTGATACGAAGATTCATCTGACCATCTTCTTTCCAGCTTTCCAACCCAAGTTATTACTCCTATAACATCTATAACAACAAAAATATTACTATATAAACAATACAAAATTTTATGATCTAAATGAATATTTTCTGAATCTAAATGAAGATACCTATAGGATAGCGTTCTGTAACAGGGCCTAAGATGATGTTAATGATGGGAGTGAAAACCAAGAAATGTTTGTGGTTTGGATAATCTTTGAGTAAGGTGAATTTTGTGTCATCCTTGAAATAAATTTGATAGAAGTTTGGATTTGTTTGGCCAAGAATATCGCTAAATGATATGCTCAATTTAATACCCTAAAGTACTAAAGCAGTTGTAATAGTCTAGCTAGGGGTCGAACCACAAAGACTCACAGAGATCACACAATAGATTATATAGTGTCGAATTACGCTAAGCCAAACAGATGTAATTTAAAGCAATGCAGAAATTAAAAGAGTTGTAAATCAATCAGGAAATATAGGCCCAGGGTTTTTCTCAGGAAATCAATGAATGCAGATAAACTAACTAACAGGATTCAGATTTAGCGCAGTTCTTGAACTCAAATCACTAAAATATAGCTAACCAACTCTCGTTGCGAAAACTATCTAAATCTAACTCCCAGGAATTCCAAATCTCTTTGCGAATCCTAAATTCTAAATCAGCTTTAATATCAGGTTTGATATGTTCACAAATCAATTAAACCAAATCTCTTTGCGAATAATCAATTTGCTCACCTA
>PKML01043817.1:0-25775 GCA_002933935.1 Eutrema yunnanense | reverse complement strand
ACAGTTTTTGGCTCGATCTGCGATGGGTATCGATCGATACCAGGCAGGGTATCGATCGATACTCCTGCTTTTGAATCGTTCCTGACAGGTTCATCTTCATCAGAAAGAAGCTCCACGTTCGGGTTATCCAGCATATACTGTAGTTTAGCAATCTCCCATTCCTCCCTTGTCAGCCCAGGAACACTAGGATAAGGCATCCCGGGTATATACACTCGTTCTGCAACGACCTTAGGCACCACAGTCGAAGTATCTTGTATCTTCTCAGAAATCGCCTTGGTATCGACCGATACCAATGGGGTATCGATCGATACACGGGTTTTTGAATCCATTCGAGCAGACGTCTGGGCTGGTATCGATCGATACCCCATTGGTATCGATCGATACTTGACGTGAATTCGGGTACTTTAGCCAACAGACTTCAGTTTCGCTCCAGAATGCTCCATAAACTCCAAGAATACTCCAAATGTGCTAAAACCTGCAAAAGACTCTAAAAGACTCCAAAATACTATAAAAGACTCTATAAAAGGACTTATATCATGGCTCAAACAGGGTAAAAACCATGATATATCACTAAACATCACAAAAAATCCCTTGAGTGAGAACCAGTAACGTTCAAAGTTCTTCACCCAAGAATACGATCTCAATGTCTCTCAGGAAACGTTTGATTCTATTCTTGTTCCCTGAAGACAAAATAGAATGTTTTTAGAATCAATATAACAAAATAGAAGATGATAGATATACCTCTTCATCGCAAAGTAGTAGATTCATCTTTGGTCCAGACAAATCCCATTCTATTGTCCAAACACGCAAGATCTTGACTTTGAGATTCCAAACTGTTTTAGATGTGTTGATTTCTGATAGTAAGTGCGAAGCTTCGTTTGCCATGGCCAGTTATCTTGAGTTCTCAGACCTTTTTTCTTTTTTACAGGACAATATGTGAGCAGTTATAACTTTTGGTTATGATATATATATATATTGTAACATTAGTAGGGTTGCCGAAGAGTTGAGAAGCCGAAGAGTTGTGAAGCATAAAAATGAGGAAACAGTTGATACGGTAAGATTCTCAACTGTCATGTACACATGCAATTTTTTAAAATAGGCAATGATTCACCGCAGGAAATCTCTGAGGTTCCAAACTGTTTTAAATCTTTCATTTAGATTTTATTAGAAGTTTTAGTTAATATATATATACCAACATCATATCCTGACAGAAAACATGCATCAATATATATATATACATATATAGAATTTCTATCAGTATTTTCAAGATGTCGTTTCCTTTTAGCTCCAGCAAAACCAATCTAGTTTTGATTATTTTGTTTGGATATTGTGACAGAGTTTGTATTGTAGATTTGCAAAGAGAACTTACCCGTTTGTTTGTGCAGAAATCACGGTACTTTTGGAGGCTATCGTATGAAGTTTTGAGTTCTGATTCTTGGATTGCATTGCTGAAAATGCACCAACCACAAGACTTTTGGAGATGAGCCTAATATTGTAATAAAATTGTGAAGAAGGGTCAGAACAGAGTCAGGAAAAGGAAGAGCCAAATTTTGCAGCATGTAAATACACACTCACATCATCATTCAAAATTGATTCTCCAAAGACCAAATCATACATGTTGACGTCAGTACCGAGTTCCTGGGATCAGTTCTCTAGTTTTAGAGATGTTGTAATTGACTGAATCAGTTTGGTTAGGCTCATTGGTACAAAGGTTAAATTAATGTGAAAACTTTCTTTTTGATTACAATATTGTAAACCACAAATTTTTAGAATTTTTGTTTTCAAGTTTGACAATAAATAACATAATTAACATTGTGACATAAGTAACATAGTTAATTAGTAGGTGATATATCATGGTTTTTACCCCGTTTAAGCCATGATATAAGTCTGTTTTATCGAATCTTTCTACTATTTTGTAGTGTTTTAGAGTCTTTTACAGGTTTTAGCACGTTTGGAGCATAATTGGAGATATTGGAGCTTTCTGGAGCATTTTGGAGCAAAGCAGACGTTTGTGTAGCTGAGTACCCGATTTGAAGTATCAGTGTCGATCGATACCCCATTGGTATCGGTCGATACTCATCGAAGCAGACACGACCCGAGACTTTAATGAAGAGTTGAAGAATTGCAAAATTGCCCAGAAGACTTTATTATTTACAAAAGCCACAAAACATGATTTAGGTTATTTAATAGGATTTTACAGCCACTTTGATGGCTACGCTTTATTTTACTTTGGTTTTGTGAGAGAGCTTTTTGAAAGGAGACAAGTCTGAAACTTTGTTCGTCCGAGAGAAGATTTTGAACCCTTTTGTTACTCTTTCTGTTTTATTTGATGATTTATTCAAACATGTTTATTGCTACAATTTCCATATCTGAGTAGATCCCTTGTTAGGTTTAGGGTTCTTATAAGGGTTATCTCTGAATGTTAAATTGATTAGTTATCAGGATTCACCATCTGAATTAGTTCTTCACCATAGGTTGTTTGCAAAGCTAATTCTAGATTGATCACCTAGAACTTAGATCTTAGGATAATTGATTAGGCGCGAGTGTGTGATTAGTTACCTGATAGAACCTAAGGTGAGCAAAATAACTATTCGCAAAGAGATTTGGTTTAGTTGTTTTGTGAACAAATCAAACTTGATCAAAAAGCTGATTTAGACTTTAGGATTCGCAAAGAGATTTGGAATTCATAGAATTTAGATTTAGATAGTTTTCGCAACGAGAGTTGGTTAATTATACCTTAGTGATTTGAGTTCAAGAACCGCGCTAAATCTGAATCCTGCTAGTTAGTCTCTGTGAGTCGTTATGTTCGACCCCTACTATACTGCAACTACTGCTTAGTACTTTTAGGGTATTAATTTGAGCATATCAAATTTGGCGCCGTTGCCGGGGACTCAATTCGCCATTAGATTTTAGTCTGAGAATTTCGACTAAGCCCGTCGGTATCGGTCGATACTCGTCACGTTTTTTGTTGACATCGATCGACACCACTTGGTATCGGTCGATACTCATCACGTTTTTTGTTACTTACGTTCTTGACTTTTGTTTTCAGGTGTATGGCTAATCGTGAGACCAGAGGGAACAAGAACACTCAGCTAGTTGATCTGTCACTTGAGCAGCTATCTCTTTTGGAATGCACAAACAAAAGAGCAAAGAAACCAGCAAGGATGAACAACAATCAAGTGGAGTTGGTTAAAGATGAAGCTGGTGCTTACAGAGACCAAGAGGGTCGTTTGTGCAATGAGAGAGGACAACATCTGGATGGAGAGGGAAACATCATTCCACCTGCTCCCGTTGTCGAAGAGATTGTCGCTGGAAATGTGGCTAGGAACGCGAACGCTGGGAACGCTGTGGTTAATCGTGGTAGAACGATTGGTGAGTACAATAGGCGTGATCAGTTTTACGTAAATCGATCCGCGATTCGGCCGCCTGCTTATCAGAGGAATGACTTTGAGCTGAAACCTGCATACTACACTCTTGTGGGTCAGCACCCTTTTCATGGTCTTTCCAATGAACATCCCATGGACCATATTGAGAGGTTTGAGGATTCAGTCACTAGCATCAAGATCAATGGAGTGTCCTATGATTACATTTTCTGCAAGCTCTTCCCATATTCTCTTGGTGGAGAGGCAACTTACTGGCTGAAGCAGTTACCTCTTGGATCACTTCCCATATGATGATGCACGATCCGAGGATCTGAAGAACAAAATATCCCAATTTTCTCAAGGACCTGCAGAGTCGTTCAAGGCTGCTTGGACGAGATTCAGATCGTATCAGAGAGATTGTCCACATCATGGGTACTCTGATGTTCAGCTGATGGGTTTCTTCTTCGGAGGAATTGATTGGAGGTATCAGATGACTTTGGATGCTTCGAGCAATGGAAACTTCAACACATGGTATCCTGATGATGCTTATGTACTGATTGAGAACTTGGCGTCTAGCAATAGCACCAAGAATGCTGATTATGAGTGGAAGAAGCTAGCTGGTAGCATGGATGGTTCACAGATTGCTGATGTTCAAGCCACATTGGATTCTATGCACAATCTTCTGATGGGCAAGACACGAAAGGCTGTTCACTTTGCTGAAGATGTTGAGGTATTCAACGAGGATGAAGTATAGGATGTTAACTACATTAGTGGTTCTGGTTTTCAAGGTCAGAGGAACCAATTCAACAACAACCGAAACTTCAACAACAACTCTCAGCAAGGAGGATCGAATCAGTTTGGTCAGAGATCATCTCAGAACAGTGGGTATACGAGGAACTATGAAAACTCATCTTATCAGCCCATACCTGCTAAGCTCCCAGATAGCAAGATCGAGTATTTGTTTGAACAACTGATTCAAGGACAGCAGCAGCTCACAGTGAATCTCAACGGAAAGATAGATACTGTGTACAAAGATCTGAGTGGAAGGATCGATGCTCTCGATACTCATCAGAAGATGCTGGAAACGCAAGTAGCTCATACTGCAGCAGTTGTCAAGGGAAAGACGACTCATGCACAAAAGGAATACGTCAATGCAATCACCTTGAGAGGTGCATGAAATCTCGAAAACCTTGTCAAAGGTGATTCTGAACCTGACTTGTCAGTATCGATCGATACCACTGTTGATATCGATCGATACCAACCTGAAGAACCGATGCATGAGCCTTGTGTCGATCGACACCAACCTTGTATCGATCGACACCCCTCGGAGGCTAAACCAGAGATCGCGAAGAAACCAGAGATAATCAAGGAACGTGTCTACAAGCCTAAGGTACCATACCCTCGATTACCCAGACACCTCAGAGACCCCATTTCTCCAAAGCAGCTGCTTGGCTTTGAGAAGATGGTACGAAGAATTCTCCTCACACTGACTTTTAAAGAAGCTTTTGAGTAACGCCCTCTTTACAGTCATTTCCGAGATTGCAGAGAAACTGAGGACGAGATTAAGGCACTCTTCATCAAGGTCAGAAGTACACCACATCCACTGAAGCAGTTGACTAAGAGGGAAGGCCCATGGAAATTTTCAGTTCCATGCTCTATCTCCGGGGTTGAATTCAAAGAATCTCTGGTTGACTCAGGCTCTAGCGTCAATGTCATGTCAAAGGCACTCGCAGAGAAGCTGTAAATCGATGACATAAGATCTACTCAGATGGATCTCACATTCGCGAACTCTGCCACATCAGTTCCATACGGTACAATCCCTGATTTGATGGTTAAGGTAGGAGACAGTCTGGTTCCTACCGATTTTCAGGTTGTGGAGATGCATGTAAGGTCTAGCATACCTTTGATCCTTGGAAGACCATTCATGGCTACGACTGGTGCAGTTATGGACACGCCCAGTAAGAGCATCTCGTTTTCATACATTGACGAACATGTCTCCTACGAAGCCATCCCTTCTAGAAGAGCTCCCACACAGATATCTTGCATCCCCGTTGGTGCAGGAGAAACATTGATGGTTGATCTTTTGGAGGAGCCTTATGCTGAGCCAACTGTCATGGAAGTTCTGGATCGTCCTCCTACCATCACCAAGAAAGTCATCAAAAAGACTAAGGCAAAGAAGGAGGTGAAGAGCAAAAGAGTCGAGAGTGCTACACAAGTCACCTTAATCCCTCATAAATGCGATGGAGATTCGATCGAATATAAGGTGAAATGCAAGGGGACCTCAAGACCATTTTCAAAGGCTAGAGTTCTTCTTACTCCAGAGCTGAAAGAGAAAGGATAGGAGGTTGTGGAGAACATGTTGCGCAAAACTCTGAAGCTGGAGATGTCAAGTTGTGGAGCCTGTTTTACTGTAAGCTCTCATTCTTATCCGGACTGGTCGTCCGTAAAGTCAAGCTCGTGACGTTAAACAAGCGCTGAGTGGGAGGCAACCCACTGGTAAGTCTGTACATATGAGTCTTTTATTTTTTTAGTTTTTGTTTTGTGTTTCGTTGTGTCACGTGAATCAGATTCGGAGGTCCCGTGTCGATCGATACCACTTGGTGTCGGTCGATACCCGTCGTTAAACATACACATTCTGGACCGACCTCCGTGTGGCGAGTCGATCATTCCACATACTCAGTATCGATCGACACCCACTAGTATCGATCGATGCTCCATGCGCAGGTAAGTTTCCTTATAAACCCTACAGTTTTTCCTTTCTTCTCCCACCGCCTCCATCGCTCGATACATATACCGAAACTCTCTCTTTCAAAATCACAAATCTTCGTTTCTCAACGGATATGAGTGATTCTTGGGTCTATTCTGCTCGGATTTTCGTGCTCTATCTCATTCTCTCATTCATTCTCGCGATCTACAAGGTATGCAACACAAATTTTCATCTTTTCAATTCGAGAACCAAGGTTGGATTTTCGACTTTTAGGCTCTTAGAACTTGTTTTGCTGGATGATTATCACTTGATTTGTGTGTTCTAGGCCTAGTCGAATCTTGCATTACACTTAATTACCCTTGGTTTGTACTTTGGAGTTTTCGGATTCATGTTCTTTGCGTGATGCTCGATACCTGTTTCAGTATCGATCGATACCACATTGGTATCGGTCGATACTGGCTACTTCACCTGGCCGAGATTGCTATATTTGAGAGAGATGTTGGATTTATGCTATGCTTTGTGTTTGTTGATGATGCAGATGGCACCTAGGAAGAAAGCACGCACTGATACCGCATCCAGTTCTAACCCACCACTGAAGGAGTACCAGTTGGGTGCTCGGGTCGAATTCTTACACAATGGGGTTTGGACGCCATGATCGGTTATAGCCTGTCTCACCCAGAATCGTTACAAGGTTCAGACCGCCAACTCTACCGACTTCACATTGGCTTTCAGCACCAACTTACGCGACGCACCATCTGAGGCTCCTACACCTTCATCACCTGTGCCTCCTCATGCAACTATTCATTTTCCATGGCCTAAGATCAGTGAGAAAGCTAGGATACATTTGAAAGATGATTACGGGGGATCGGATAAGGAGATTACGGAGAGCAAGGCTTGCACACATAGGCCTATTTACGAGGAGTGGGACGATTACGATTAGATCTTCTACAATGCTGATATGCTCAATTTAATACCCTAACAGTACTAAAGCAGTAGTTGTAATATAGCTCGGGGTCGAACCACAAAGACTCACAGAGATCACACAATAGATTATATAGTTGAGAATTAAGCTAAGCCAAACATATGTAATTAAAAGCAATGCAGAAATTAAAGGAGTTATAATTCAATTGGGAAAATATAGGCTCAGGGTTTTTCTCAGGAAATCAATGAATGCAGATAAACTAACTAGCAGGATTCAGATTTAGCGCAGTTCTTGAACTCAAATCACTAAAGTATAATTAACCAACTGTCGTTGCGTTGCGAGAATTATCTAAATCTAAATCCTAGGAATTCCAAATCTCTTTGCGAATCCTAAAGTCTAAATCAGCTTTAATAACAGGTTTGATATGTTCACAAATCAATTAAACCAAATCTCTTTGCGAATAATCAATTTGCTCACCTAGGTTCTATCAGGTAATTAATCGCACTGTCGTGCCTAATCAATTATCCTAAGATCTAAGTTCCAGATTCGTCAACCTAGAATTAGCTTTGAACACAACCTAAGCGAAGAACTAATTCAGATGGTGAATCCTAAACAGATAATCAACCTAGCATTCAGAGAAATCCTTTATGAGAAAACCCTAAACCTAAAGTGGATCTACTCAGACATAGAGAATGAAACAATCAATATGCTTGAATAAATCATCAATAAAATAAGAATAACAAGAGGTTCTTGAGATCTGATCTCAGACGAAGGGAGATTCAGACTTGTCTCAAACCAAAGTATAGAAAATAAAGCTTAGCCTAAACATGTGGCTGTAAAATCCTATTTATAACCTAAAACACGAGTTGGGGTCTTCTTGTAATTATTAAAGACTTCTGGGCACTTTTGCAATTCTTCAACTCTTCATTAAAGTCGCATGTCGTGTCAGCTTCGAAGAGTATCGATCGATACCAGGGGGTATCGATCGATGCTTGTCGTGAAATCAGGTACTCAGCAACACGACTTCAACTTCTGCTCCAAACTCCCCCAAAAAGCTCCAATAATTCCAATAGTGCTCCAAACGTGCTAAGACCTGTAAAAGACTCTAAAAGACTCTATAATAGAATAAAGACTCGATAAAAAGGACTTATATCATGGCTTAAACGGGGTAAAATCATGATATATCAAATGCATGGCATGAGGTTAATGTGCGCCCCACTCGATTTATTGATACACATACTATGAGGCACTTGGGATTTGACAGGGAGCTTGATGGGCTGATCCGCAAGATCGGATTAGGAACGATGCCTATATGGCAGTATGACCTGTACCCTGACTTGGTCCGCCAGTTCCTTGCTTCTGTCCGCGTCTACTACACTGGTGAACCTCCAGAGACTGCATAGCAGGGTGTTCTAACTTTTCTGATTCGCGGTGTGCGATATAGGATATCTTTTCAGGAGCTCTGCGACATATATGAGTTTCACCGGAACTTCTCGAAGTGTGAGCTTCCTCGCAAGTTCATGGATACTGGGGCATTCTGGTCTCACTTTGGGCATGGGGTCTATTGATATATCATGGTTTTTACCCCTTTTAGGCCATGATATAAGTCCGTTTTATAGAGTCTTTCTAGTATTTTGGAGTCTTTTAGAGTCTTTTACAGGCTTTAGCACGTTTGGAGCATAATTGGAGATATTGGAGCTTTCTGGAGCATTCTGGAGCAAAGCAAAAGTTCGTGTTGCTGAGTACCCGATTTGAAGCATCAGTATCGATCGATACTGCCTAGTATCGATCGATACCCATCGCAGCAGACACGACCCGCGACTTTTCTAAGAGTTGAAGAATTGCAGATTTGCCCCAAAAGACTTTAATATTTACAAGAAGACCCCAATTCGTGTTTTAGTTTTATAAATTAGGCTTTCAGCCACCTGTTTAGGCTAAGTTTTTTACTTTGATTTTACTTTGGTTTTTGGAGAGACAATTCTGAACTCCTGTTTTCTATTGTTTTCTTTGATGATCTATTCAATCATGTTGCTTTCATTCTCCATGTCTGAGTAGATCCACTTTAGGTTCTGGGTTCTCATAAGGGTTTTCTCTGAATGCTAGGTTGATTAGTTTATTAGGATTCACCATCTGAATTAGTTCTTCGCTTTAGGTTGTGTTCAAAGCTTGCTCTAGATTAGCTACCTAGAATATAGATCTTAGGATAATTGATTAGGCACGGCAGTGCGATTAACTACCTGATAGAACCTAAGGTAAGCAAATTGATTTTTCGCAAAGAGATTTGGTTTAATTGATTTGTGAACATATCAAACATGAAATTAAAGCTGATTTATTCTTAGGAATTTGCAAAGAGATTTGGGATTCTGAAGTTTAGATTTAGATAATTCTCGCAACGACAGTTGGTTAATTATACTTTAGTGATTTGAGTTCAAGAACCGCGCTAAATCTGAATCATGTTAATTAGTTTATCTGCATTCATTGATTTCCTAAGAAATACCCTGGGCCTATATTTTCCTCCATCGAATTTACAACTCTTTATTGTTTATTGTTTTTGTTTCATCTGATTTGCTTAGCTTGATTCGATACTATACAATCTATTGTGTGATTTCTGTGAGTCCTTGTGTTGGACCCCTACACTCACTACAACTACTGTTTTAGTACTTTTAGGGTATTAATTTGAGCATATCATCTATCACAGTAACACCACTACACAGATGGATGTGCGCCATCCCGTCCTGCGCTGCCTTGTGAGGATTCTGAGCAACACTTTGTTGTGTAAGATGGAGCCAAACAAGATAAGAGTTGCTGAGCTAGTTGTTCTGTCTATTGGGATGGGAGATCTCATTTCTGATGAGGCATATGAGTGGCTTGAGTTGGATCTCGCGGTTAACCTGGGTGCTGTATTCGCACATCACTTGGAGTCGCTGAAGTTTAAGCCTTTCACAGGACGTGGCAATGCTTCTAGGACTGCAGGTCGTAAGAAGACAAAAACGGTGGGTGATATGATCCTAGACGACACAACGGAGGTTAATCACTTAGCCGAGGAGACACTTGCCGAGGAGGAGCTTGAACCCGAGGAAGCTTTGCACATTCCAGAAGGACCTTTGACGAGAGCTAAGGCGAAGAAGCTCAAGGAGGCATTAGGAGGACTTATTCAACACGTTCACGAGACCGTGGGTTTGGAGGAGGAAGTGCTTCGAACCGCATTGGTTTCGATACAAGTCCAAGTGTGCTCTTTTCCTTAGTCCCGGTTTTACCCAATGGGTTTTACGTGACAAGGTTTTTAACGAGGCCTTGGAACACTTCTTCCCTCAAGCCCATTTCCCGCAGCAAATTCCCTCAACGAATTTCCCTCATGTTTTTCCTCAGCAAATCCCTCAAGAAGACCAAGAGACTTTCGATTTTCTTAGTCAATTTTCAGCATTTATTTTCCACAATTTTCTAGACTTTTCTTCTCTCATTTTCGAGAAGTCTTCTCTCATTTTCGAGAAAGACTTAGACTCTTTATCTTCTTTGCTTATTTAAATCATGTAATCTCATTTGAGAAAAAACAACAATCTTTTTAATAAAAACTTCTTTCATTATCGAGTTCTAGGGAGAGATTCTCTTGAGTTCATAGTGAGAAAATTTCGATTATTTTTAGAGTGATTCCGAGAATAATCGTTGGGTTTGTAAAGGGATTTTCCGCCATCCTTTGAGTCACCGTTCAACCGATCCCCGTGAAGAAGCGTCAATAGTGAGTCTGTTTTCGAAAGGATTTTCGGGAGTGATTCCCACGCCTTTCTAGCTACTCCACGTTTCCAAGCCGAGATCATCATCGCCTTGTTCTTAATTCTTTCGGGAATTATCGACAAGGATTATCCCAAATCTGAATCTACCCAGCACTTGAGAGATCTTGCGGTCAAGGGCGTATCAAGTGGTATCAGAGCCACTCAAGTCAATCGGGTAAATTCGTTCCATCTCTAGTTCATCTTTCGATTTTTTTTAATAAAAACCGTTCATCTTCTTTTATGTTCATCGATTTTCTGGGTTAATTACAGCCTTGTTTTAATTTAAATTTCTGCATTTAAATCAATGTTAGGTTGTTAGTTTTCATCATAATTCAAAAAAATAAAAATAAAAAAAAATAAATCGTTCATATTTTTTTAGAAAATCGATCATCATCATTCAAAAAAAAAAAAAAAATATAGTGCTTTGATTGTGTTTGATTCTTTGAACAAACTAAATTCATGTTTGTGTGGTGAAATTTTTTTCGAGGAAATCAAGAGCAGCAATCCGTGGAATCCGAGGAGCCGAGGGATTTTTTTCCGAGGGGAAAATCGATCCGAGGAGCCGAGGGGTTTTCCGAGGGGAAAACCAATCCGAGGAGCCGATGGATTTTTTCGAAAAAAAAAATCAATCCGTGGGATTTCCCGGGGGGAAACCACAAACCGAGGGAAATCATGGCACAAGGAGAAAATCTGTTCTACACAAGGTGTCGTGTTCAAGGCAAGGTATGCGTTATCATGATCGATGAGAAAAATTGCAACAACGTGGTAAGAGAGTATATGGTCCGGAAGCTCGGATTAAAGGAGGAGCAGAACCTACGGTTCGATGATAATTACAACGTAAGAGTGATCCACCAAGTGACGATTTCCATATCCATTGGAACGTATAAAGACGAGTTGCTGTGTGACGTCCTACCAATGGAATCATGTCACATCCTACTTGGAAGACCATGGCAGGATAAACATCAAGCAATCCATGACGGTCTTAAAAACCGATTTTTGTTTCGATACAAAGGAAGACAAATGAGTCTGATTTCGATGACACCAAATGAAATTCAACAAGATCTGCTAATAATAAAGCAAAGAGTAAGGCAATTTGTAAGTGAATCTCTTAACCTTATTCAACAAAAAGAAAAAAATATTTTGAATGATTTTGAGAAAACTCCTACGAGTTTAATTAACATTGCACCGGAGTTGCCATCTCCGAGTGAGAAATCTTCTCTTTTGCAGGATCTTAAAGAAACAAGAAGTGATCCCACAAAGGCCCCATCCAATCAAGAAGAAGAAAATCCGCTCAAAACATGCCCAGCAAAAACGTTCGATCAATCCTTTTTACCTGAACGCAAAACGTGCAATTACTTGGAGCGATTGAGGGATGAGCTAAATCAAAGAATTTCCACTGAGGAAAACCATTTTTGCCGACCAACAACACCTCTAGAAGAGAATAGTCAAGGAAAAAATCAAGTAACTCATGACGATTCAAAGTTTCCATTGAAAACTACACTTACGTGTAAGGAAAAGTATGCCGAGAAAAAGAAGCATACAAACGATCAGAATACTGATGAGTCAGGTAAGTTTTCTCGACCAATTACATCTTTTAGAACTTATGATCGTGGTGTTTTGTTGTTAGGACATACATGTTCTATCTCGCTTCACAAATCACTTGTCGGATCAAAAGGAGACAAATTCGGACAAGGAGAAGGAACATAAGTTGAGGGACTACTAAATTTTATGAACAATGACCGTTCTAATTTTGAAGAAGCCAAAGAACATGATTCATTTCAAATCACAGCACCGATCACTTTCAAAACATACAAGAAGTGCTTACAAGGAGCAAACATTAAGGTGAATCCTTATGACATCGAAAAAGGTATGGAAATTATTGTTGATACAATAATTCAAAGGTATGATTTACTCTCTAATCTCAATAATAATTTGCTAAATGTATTTCAGTATGGTGAGAGATTTTTCTTTGGAAAGTTCTTTAAGCGAAAGGGTTTTCTATTTGATAAAAACAAATCGTGTGAACTTAATTATGCTATGAGGAATTCTGTGTTGATTGATAAATTCTCTAAAATTGCTAGCAATTCACGATTCGTTGAATCTTTCTTTAGGGAAATTGTTTACTTTGATAGCACTCTGAATTTTAATAAAAACTTAGATGATCATGACAAGCCTTTGAAATTTATTTTGGATGATCTAAGTACTGAAATGTGTGCTAGTCGTAATGAGTATGTCTTTTGCACCTATAATCTTTTGTTTCGAGTTTTTGAAAGTGCACAGGGTATACAAGAAAAGAACAACGTGATCTTCAAGCCTGGTTACTGGTTTTGGATTCGCATGAAGGAGAAATGCTTTCCATCCCAAAAGAATTCCAAACCGATGCTAAGAGGAGACTGTCAACTCCAAGTCATAGAACAGATCAATGCCTACAAGATCTGTTTGCAAGGTGAGCATAATTTTAATCCCAGCTTCAGTTTTTCTAACTTAGCTCGTTTCCGTGCAGATTTTTTGGGATTTGAGGACAAATCCTTTTCAAGAGGAGGGGGATGATATGATCCTAGACGACACAACGGAGGTTAATCACTTAGCCGAGGAGACACTTGCCGAGGAGGAGCTTGAACCCGAGGAAGATTTGCACATTCAAGAAGGACCTTTGACGAGAGCTAAGGCGAAGAAGCTCAAGGAGGCATTAGGAGGACTTATTCAACACGTTCACGAGACCGTGGGTTTGGAGGAGGAAGTGCTTCGAACCGCATTGGTTTCGATACAAGTCCAAGTGTGCTCTTTTCCTTAGTCCCGGTTTTACCCAATGGGTTTTACGTGACAAGGTTTTTAACGAGGCCTTGGAACACTTCTTCCCTCAAGCCCATTTCCCGCAGCAAGTTCCCTCAACGAATTTCCCTCATGTTTTCCCTCAGCAAATCCCTCAAGAAGACCAAGAGACTTTCGATTTTCTTAGTCAATTTTCAGCATTTATTTTCCACAATTTTCTAGACTTTTCTTCTCTCATTTTCGAGAAAGGCTTAGACTCTTTATCTTCTTTGCTTATTTTAATCATGTAATCTCATTTGAGAAAAAACAACAATCTTTTTAATAAAAACTTCTTTCATTATCGAGTTCTAGGGAGAGATTCTCTTGAGTTCTTAGTGAGAAAACTTCGATTATTTTTATAGTGATTCCGAGAATAATCGTTGGGTTTGTCAAGGGATTTTCCACCATCCTTTGAGTCACCGTTCAACCGATCCCCGTGAAGAAGCATCAATAGTGAGTCTGTTTTCGAAAGGATTTTCGGGAGTGATTCCCACGCCTTTCTAGCTACTCCACGTTTCCAAGCCGAGATCATCATCGCCTTGTTCTTAATTCTTTCGGGAATTATCGACAAGGATTATCCCAAATCCGAATCTACCCAGCACTTGAGAGATCTTGCGGTCAAGGGCGTATCAAGCAGTCTTCTCACTCCCATTTTCTTGCACCTGGGAATCAGCACCACCAGTTGTTCGATCGTGACCTCCCGCGAGCTTATGGGAGAGGCGCACTTGGAGCACCTGCGTTGGTGATATATCATGGTTTTTACCCCTTTTAGGCCATGATATAAGTCCGTTTTATCGAGTCTTTATTCTATTATAGAGTCTTTTATAGGTTTTAGCACGTTTGGAGCATAATTGGAGATATTAGAGCTTTCTAGAGCATTTTGGAGCAAAGCTGAAGTTCGTGTTGCTGAGTACCCGATTTCATGTCAAGCATCGATCGATACCCTTTGGTATCGATCGACACTCATCAAGGCAGACACGATCCGCGACTTTTATGAAGAGTTGAAGAATTGCAACTTGGTCCAGAAGTCTTTAATAATTACAAGAAACCCCAAAACGTGATTTAGGTTATTTATAGGGATTTTACAGCCACTTGGTTGGCTATGCATTATTTTACTTTGGTTTGAGAGAGAACATTGTGAGGAAGACAAGTCTGAAACTCCCTTCGTCCGAGAGAAGATTTCGATCCCTCTTGTTACTCTTTCTGATTTATTTGATGATTTATTCAGTTATGTTGATTGTTTCATTCTCCATGTCTGAGTAGATCCGCTTTAGGTTCAGGGTTCTCATAAGGGTTTTCTCTGAATGCCAGATTGATTATCTGTTTAGGATTCACCATCTGAATTAGTTATTCACTTAGGTTGTGTTCAAAGCTAATTCTAGGTTGATTAATCTGGAACTTAGATCTTAGGATAATTGATTAGGCACGACAGTGCGATTAATTACCTGATAGAACCTTAGGTGAGCAAATTGATTATTCGCAAAGAGATTTGGTTTAATTGATTTGTGAACATATCAAACCTGATATTAAAGCTGATTTAGACTTAGGATTCGCAAAGAGATTTGGAATTCCGAGGATTTAGATTTAGATAATTCTCGCAACGACAGTTGGTTAATTATATCTTAGTGATTTGAGTTCAAGAACTGTGCTAAATCTGAATCATGTTAGTTAGTTTATCTGCATTCATTGATTTCCTGAGAAATACCCTGAGCCTATCTTTCCCCAATTGAATTACAACACTTTTAATTTCTGCACTGCTTTCAATTACATCTGAATTGCTTAGCTTAATTCTCACCTATATAATCTATTGTGTGTTTCTGTGAGTCCTTGTGTTCGACCCCTAGATATACTACGACAACTGATTTAGTATCTAAATAGGGTATTAATTTGAGCATATCAAATTTGGCGCTGTTGCCGGGGACTCAATTCGCCATTAGATTACGTTTGAGAATTTCGACTAAGCTTGTCGGTATCGATCGACGCTTTTCTTTGTTGATATCGATCGACACCGCTTGGTATCGATCGATACTCAACGTGTTTTGGTTACTTACGTTCTTTTCCTAGTGTGTTTCAGGTGTGAATTTGGAACGTGCAAACAGGAAAGCAAGGAAGCCAGCAGAGATGAACAACATGATGATTCTGATTCAAGATGCTGCTGGAACATTGAGAAACCAAGAGGGTCAGTTGTGCAACGAGAGATGACAACATCTGGATTGAGAGGGGAACATCATTCCACCTGCTCCTGTTGTCGCTGAGAATATCACTGGGAATGCGAATGCAGGGAATGATGTAGCTGTTCGCGGTAGAACGATTGGTGAATACAACAGGCCTGATCAGTTCTATGCCAATCGATCATCGATTCGTCCTCCTGCTTTTCAGAGGGATGACTTTGAGCTGAAACCTGCATACTTCACTCTTGTGGGTCAGCATCTCTTTAATGGTCTTTCTCGTGAACATCCCATGGACCACATTGAGAGATTCGAGGATTTGGTTACAAGCATCAAGAGCAATGGAGTATCCTACGACTACCTTTTCTGCAAGCTTTTCCCATACTCACTTGGTGGAGAAGCGACTTACTGGCTGAAGCAGTTACCTACTGGGTCGCTGACTATTTGGGAAGAGACGAGGAAAGCTTTCCTGAACAACTTTTTTGATGATGCGAGAGCCGAGGAGCTCAGGAACAAGATCTCTCAGTTTTCTCAAGGACCGACTGAGGCATTCAAAGCTGCTTGGATTCGTTTCAAGTCATATCAGAGAGACTGTCCGCATCATGGGTTCACTAAAGTTCAGCTGCTGGGTACTTTCTACAAGGGAATCGACTGGAGGTATCAGATTACTCTAGATGCTGCGAGCAATGGAAATTTCTATACGAGATATCCTGATGATGCCTATGTACTTATTGAGAACTTAGTTTCTAGCAATAGTACAAAGAATGCAGACATGGATCGCAAGAAGCAAGCTAGCAACTTGGATTGCAGTGAAATCGCTGAGGTGAATGCTACGTTAGATTTGTTGATGGACAAGCAGCAAAAGGCTGTTCGTTTTGCTGGAAAAGATGGAGTGGAATTTGTTAACCACATTGATGGAGTTGGATTTCAAGATCACAGGTATCAATGCCCACCGACACCAACCAGACCTTCTGAGAGCAAAGTTGAATCCATGCTTGAACAACTTCTTCAAGGACAGCAGAAGATGACACTAAGCCTCACTGGGAAGATGGACGCTATGTACACAGATCTGAATGGGAAAATTGAGTCTCTCAGTATTCATCAGAAGATGCTGGACACTCAAATAGCAGAGATTTTCGTCAAACTAGCCACGTATGACAAAGAGGATTCAACAATTCACAGGGTATCGACCGACACCAGAAAGCATCGATCGATGCATATCCAAATCCTCTCTCAACACGAGCCAGAACCCCGAGCATCGATCGATACCCTACCTGGTATCGATCTACACCAATAAAAGACCGAGCTAAAGATTCTGAAGAAACCGGAAGTGATTGAGGAACGTGTTTATGAGCCTAAGTTACCATACCCTGAACTTCCTAGACATCTCATCAAGGCCAGAGGCACATCACTACCATTGAGGCAGTTGACCAAGAGGGAAGACCCAGGAATATTCTCCGTTCCATGTTCCATCTCTGGTGTTGAGTTCAAAGAGTCTCTCGTTAACTCAGGGGCTAGCGTCAATGTCGTGTCAAAGGAAATAGCAAAGAGTTTGGGAGCTGATATTCGACCGCCCATGTCATCTATCACATTCGCGAATTATTCCACCTCACTTCCATATGGTACAATCCCCGATTTGCTGGTTAACGTAGGAGACTGTTTGGTTCCTGCCGATTTTCATGTTGTGGAGATGAGTGCACAATCTCGTACGCAGTTGATTCTTGGAAGACCGTTCATGGCTACGGTTGGTACCATTATGGACACACCCAGCAACCAAATCTCATTCTCATACATTGACAAGGAGGTGTACTACAAAGCTTTCCCTAGAGGAACTCCCACACGTGTCTCTTGCATCGACGTTTTTACAGATGAGACGTTGGTAATTGATCTTTTGGAAGACCCCCCTGACGAGCAAACAGTCACAGACCTTCTAGATAGTCCTTCTGTCATCACCAAGGAGGACGTCAAAGCATCTAAGGCAAAGAAGAAGGTGAAGAACGAAGAAGTAAATGATGCTGCTTCTATGACCTTAATCCCTTAGAAGTATGATGGCGATTCGATTGAATACAAGGTGAAGTGCAAAGGAATTTCGAAACCATTCTCTAAGGCTATAGTTCCTCTTACTTCGGAGCTGAAAGAGAGAGGAAAAGAGTTTGTGGAAGGCATGATGAGCAGAACTCTGAAGCTGGCAATGTCAGATTGTGGAGCTTGTTTTGGAGTCAACTCTCAATCTGTTCCCGACTGATCGTCCGTACAGTCAAGCTCGAGACGTAAAAAAAGCGCTGAGTGGGAGGCAACCCACTGGTAAGTCTGTACATATGTCTTTATTTTTGTTTTTATTTTTGTGTCTTGTGTCTTGTGTCTTAACGTGAAGCAGATGAAGCGCGGAGTATCGATCGACACCTCTCAGTATTGATCGATACCACGCGGAGAAAAGAAGGAATTCTCATTGAGTATCGATCGATGCCATCTTGTATCGATCGATACCATGCGGCAAGGTAAGTTCTCTTTCAAAACCCTCGGGTTTCTCTTTCTCCTCTTTCTTCTCCATCGATCGACACCGCCTCATTCTCTCTCTCAAATCGCATCTTTCACATTTCTTCACCGATTTTGGTGATTCAAGCGCCTAGATTCATCGGATTTTCATCCTCTATCCGTTTCTAGCACTTAATTCTCAATCCAGCAAATGTATGATCTCTAAATTCAGCATTTTATGTCCAATTTTTGGGTTTAAGGTTTGTATGATTCCACTCTTTAGTACTTGTTTTTCTTGACAATGGTCATTTGCTGAGATGCTCTAGACTAGTTTCGCACCTTGCCTTACATTCAATTGCCCTTAATTTCGACTTTTGGATGATTTGGATTTTGGATATGCGATGAACCTGAAATATTGCTAAGGTATCGATCGATACCCATGGGTATCGATCGACACCACTCGTATCGGTCGATCAGATTTTGCTGTGATTGCTGAGAGGTGTTGGATTTATGCTGTTTCTTTGTGTTTTGTTTGCAGATGACATCTAGGTCAAAGAGAGCCCGGACTACAGACGCATCGAGCTCTAACTCATCTGCTACGGAAATTCCTGCAGCTCCACGCAGAAACCCTTGGCCTAAGCTGAACGAGAAGGCTAGGATCCCTTGTCACCGCGATTGGGATGGACAGGAGAAGGCGTATGCCTTGAGTGATGACACCGCGTTCAGACCCATTTCTGAGGAGTGGGACGATTTCGACACGCTGTTCTACAACGCGTGGTTGGGTGTTACCATCGAGCCTACCAGGTTTGTGGATGGAGTTTCCCTGCATCAGCTGGGTCTCGATTCGGATTTGGCTCGTCTGCTTGAGTGGATTGGTTTCGGTCACATGGCTACACAGCAGCGTGACCTTTACCCAGACTTGGTTCGTCAGTTCATGGCGACAGCTCGTATTAGCTATTCAGACGAGGTTCTGCAAGACGCACAGGTGGTACCCTGTCCTTCATGGCTCGCGGAGTGAGGTACATGATTTCGCTTCCTAATCTCTGTGATCTTTATGGTTTTCGACGGGATCGCAGGAGGATTGCTCTCCCAGCTGCCCATCCTGACATGCACGGATTTTGGGCATGGTTTGGGAATGGTATCTACGATTCTAAGACGTCCACTCAGATGGACATATGACATCCAGTCCTGCGTTGCTTTGTTAGGATCCTGAGCACTACTCTTCTGTGCAAGATGGAGCCTAACAAGATGAGGGTGTCTGAGCTTCTGCTTTTGTTTCTGGCTGTCAGGAACATCATCCCTGAGCAGGATTTTGAGTGGCCTGAGCTGGAAGATGTTAACCTTGGGGCTGTTTTTGCACATCATATGGTCTCTCTGAAGACCAAAACATTCACAGGGACGAGCACGAAGAAGGAGTCAGTTGGTAGTCTTCTGACACCTATCTTCCAGCACCTCAGGATCAGTACTACGAGTTGCTCGATAGTCACTGCGCGTCGGTACATGGATGAGGTTCATATGAGGAACCTTAAGTGGTTGAAGCCCGAAAGGAAGTGGATCCTTAACAGATCCGATGGGAGCTTTTTGGTGCAGCTACCTGCTAGGGATCTGACAGACATATCTGAGGATCCTGCTCTGCTTCGTTTTGAGCCTCCTACGGACCTCCTGACTTTGATTTCTGCGACTCGACGAGAGGTTCGTCCACCTGCTGATACCCATCTACTTCACGTCAGAGAGGACGTACACAGGCTGTACCGTATCCACCTATTCTTGAGCAACAGTGGCCTGAGGACACGGACATCCCGATGGAGCCAGCTGCTTTCCAGAGATTTATGATAGCCAGCTTGAGGAGCATCTGGGCTGCTGTTCGCTGCCGCTGCACGACTGACGCTGATCCATCGTCCCAGCCTGGACCTTCACACACCACACCTGCTGCTGATGATGAGAGTGATTCTGAGGAGACGGAGGATTAGTAACCCTTCTATCTGATTTTCACGTTTGTATTTTTCTTTCTTTTCCTTTTCTTTTTCTTTGCTGTTGAACTTGTGTCAGTATTTGTTTTTGCATTTGAACTTCTTTGGATTTATGTTTGATCTACCATGTTGCTTTTAACTTGTTTTTGAGTGTTCCTAACAGTGCTAACACCTAACAAAATGGAATGCTTTCTTTGGTTAAGCAACTCGACAACACTGATTTTCAAGCAAGTGTCGACATACGGCTGGTATCGATCGATACCTGCCAGTATCGATCGATACCCTGCAAAGGTACGGTTTCTGATTTTTCCCAATCAGCTTGGTTCAATTGTTTTCTTTCACCAACTCTAGACTAGATAACACTGGGGACAGTGTTGTTTAAGTCTGGGGGAGGTAGTCGCTGACATTTGTTTTTGTTTTTCGTAGAGTCAGTCCATTTTTGAGTCATTCGTTGTTTTATTGAGTCGTTTTATTGAGTCAAAATCTTGTTTCTCTTCGTTTCTTCCATCCTTTTGTCTTCTTTCACCAACTCTAGGCTAGATAACACTGGAGACAGTGTTGTTCAAGTCTTGGGGAGGTGTCTGCTGACATTGTGTTTGTTTTTCTTAGAGTCAGTTGTTTTATCGAGTGAAAAACGTTTTATTGAGTCAAAAATTTTGTCTGAGACTGTGATGTTTTTCTTGAATCTGCTGATTTGACTTTGCTTCTAAGTAACTATTGTTACAGAATCAACTCTAGATCGACTAATGAAAAATCCATAGGTTGACCAGTTGACTAGAAGACACTCATGTTTCCAGCAAATATCCTTAAAGCCTTAGCCAAATTTTTGCACTTCATCAATGTGGTTAGTACTCATAGAGCTTGATTCATCATTCATATGTGACAAAGGAACCCATATGTTTAGAGTAATGGTATCTCTCGCCCCTGTTATAAGTTGATAAATAAGAGGATAAAAGATGAAATGATTTTCTTCTGAGTAGAGGGTTAGGAAAATTTCCAACGATCCCATTATTCTACTCAAGAGGGAATGATCACATAGAGGATTGGAAGCAAGGCTAGGATTTTCCTATGATGCCACTATTCGCCTACATCCTTTGATACTTTGAGAGGGAAGAACCGGGGATTAGGTGGCAAACACCATCAATACTCGCGTCTCGTACCTTGATTTGTATATGCAAAGCTAAAAAAATAAAGAGAAAATATAATAAGAAATAAGTCCGGGGGAGAGAAATTATACCAAAAGGTGTGAAAAAGGGTGGTTCCTTGTCATGATACTGTATGGGAAAGAATCTAGAAGGTTCTTGATATTAATTCACAGCGATGAAACTGGCGAGGATGGCTTGATTGAACAATGCTGCGAGATAATGTGTGTAGTCTGGGAAGCTGCGAATGTCTACGGAGAAGTACATGGTGGTTAGATCTAAAAGCTGGTTAGGTGACATTTGGGTACTTGGGAAATTGGTCATTGCAATGTTTCATGAACAAGTGAGTCTCTATGTTTTCAAACCTCTTTCTCAGGTTTAGTTTTCTGTTTTGCTTGAGGGCAAGCAAAGGCTAAGTCTGGGGGAGTTGATATATCATGGTTTTTATCCCTTTTAGGCCATGATATAAGTCCGTTTTATCGAGTCTTTATTCTATTACAGAGTCTTTTAGAGTCTTTTACAGGTTTTAGCACGTTTGGAGCATAATTGGAGATATTGGAGCTTTCTAGAGCATTTTGGAGCAAAGCTGAAGTTTGTGTTGCTGAATACCCGATTTCACGTCAAGCATCGATCGATACCCTCTGGTATCGATCAACACTCATCAAGGCTGACACGACCCGCGACTTTTATGAAGAGTTAAAGAATTGCAACTTGGTCCATAAGTCTTGAATAATTACAAGAAACCCCAAAACATGATTTAGGTTATTTATAGGGATTTTACAGCCACTTTGTTGGCTATGCATTATTTTACTTTGGTTTGAGAGAGAACTTTGTGAAGAAGACAAGTCTGAAACTCCCTTCGTCCGAGAGAAGATTTCGAACCCTCTTGTTACTCTTTCTGATTTATTTGATGATTTATTCAGTTATGTTGATTGTTTCATTCTCCATGTCTGAGTAGATCCACTTTAGGTTCAGGGTTCTCATAAGGGTTTTCTCTGTTTAGGATTCACCATCTGAATTAGTTTTTCGCTTAGGTTATGTTCAAAGCAAATTCTAGGTTGACGAATCTGGAACTTAGATCTTAGGATAATTGATTAGGCACGACAGTGCGATTAATTACATGATAGAACCTTAGGTGATCAAATTGATTATTCGCAAAGAGATTTGGTTTAATTGATTTGTGAACATATCAAACCTGATATTAAAGCTGATTTAAACTTAGGATTCGCAAAGAGATTTGGAATTCCTAGGATTTAGATTTAGATAATTCTCGCAACGACAGTTGGTTAATTATATCTTAGTGATTTGAGTTCAAGAACTGCACTAAATCTGAATCATGTTAGTTAGTTTATCTGCATTCATTGATTTCCTGAGAAATACCCTGAGCCTATCTTTTCCCAATTGAATTACAACACTTTTAATTTCTGCACTGCTTTCAATTACATATGAATTGCTTAGCTTAATTCTCACCTATATAATCTATTGTGTGTTTCTGTGAGTCCTTGTGTTCGACATCTAGCTATACTACGACAACTGCTTTAATATCTAAATAGGATATTAATTTGAGCATATCAGTTGGCTGAAGCCTCACAGGCGTTGGGTTTTTAGCACTTATGTTGGGGACTATCTGGTTCAGCTCCCCAACACCGATCTGACGGACATAGGCGGTGACCCTGCTCAGCTGTTTTTCGCACCCGGTGATGATGACATGGAGCCTGCACTGGTCACTAGACGTCGAGGCTCCGCTACTAGAGCACATCCACCTGCAGATGACCATGTTGGGGCTCAACCGCGACACGAGCCATCTCCTATTGCAGCTGCGCTTTCTCTTCCTCCACCACCTGAGATGGAGATGGATCCTTTTCAGTGATACGTCGTCACGAGTTTGCAGACCATCTGGACCGCTATCTCTCGTTGCCGCTGCATGACTGACACGGACGTTGGTCCTTCGTCTCGCCGTCCTGTTTCACCATGCAGACCCACTAACGTTGGACCATCTGGCACTGCTGGCGATGACTTTGACGCCACTGAGGAGGATTAGTCCTCTTTCTATCTGATCATCACGTTTTCTATTTTCTTTTCCCTTTTCTTTTTATTTTCGTTTGAACTTTTGTGTCTTTTATGTTTTTGGACCTGGGGATTTATGCTTCTATGATATTTTGTTGCACCTAACTTGTGTTTGAGTGGTCTAACAGTGCTTACATTTAACACCTGGATCGTTTGACACATTTGTGGAGCTACGTCTGACCTTAGACGTTGAAACACGAAATCGCCTGAGTGTCGATCGATACCCTGTTGGTATCGGTCGACACCGTATGCGATTGAGAAAGGTTCATCATGTCGACTTAAGCCTGGTATCGATCGATACCAGGTCGTGTGTCGGTCGATACTGGATGTTCCAACACGGTAACTTCTTAAATTTTCACAATCCATTTGGTTCTTTTTTTTTCTTTCACCAACTCTAGGCTAGATAACAATGGGGACATTGTTGTTCAAGTCTGGGGGAGGTAGTCGCTGACTTTGTTTTTGTTTTTCTTAGAGTCAGTCGTTTTTGAGTTATTTGTTGTTTTATTGAGTCAAAACTTTGTTGGAGACTGTGATCTTTTTCTTGAATCCATTGATCTGACCTTGCTTCTAAGTGACCATTGTTACATAATCTGTTCTAGATCGACTAATGAAAAATCCAAAGGCTGACCAGTTAACTAGAAGACACTCATATTTCCAGCAAACTTCTTTAAAGCCTGAGCCAAATTTTTGCACTTCATCAAGGTGATTGATGTCCATAGAGCTTGATTCATCATTCGTATCTAACAAAGTAACCCATGTGTTTAAAGTGATGGTATTTCTCTCCCTGTTACAAGTTAATTAATAAGATGCATTAAAAGATGAAATGATTTTCTTCTGAGTAGAGGGTTAGGAAAATTTCCAACGATCCCATTATTCTACTTCAGAGGAAATGATCACACAAAGGATTGGAAGCGAGGCTAGGATTTTCCTAGGATGCCATTATTCGCCTACGCCTTTGATACGTTGAGAGGGAAGAACAGGGGATTCAGTGGCTAACACCATCAATACTCACGTCTCATACCTTGATGTGTATATGCAAGGCTAAAAAAAAAGAGAACATAATAAGAAAAAGTCTGGGAGAGAGAAATAATACCAGAAAGAGTGAAAAAGTGTGGTTCCTTGTCATGATATTGTATGGAAAAGAATCTAGAAAGCTCTTGGCATTAATCACAACGATGAAATTGGTGAGGATGGCTTGATTGAACGATGCTTTGAAATAATGTGTGTAGTCTGGGAAGCTGCGAATGCCTAAGGAGAAGTACATGGTGGTTAGATCAAAAGCTGGTTAGGTGATATTTGGGTGCTTGGGAAAAGAGTCATTGCAACGTTTCAAGAACAGGTGAGTCTCTACTTTTTCAAACCTCTTTCTCTGGTTTAGTCTTCTATTTGCTTGAGGGCAAGCAAAGGCTAAGTCTGGGAGAGTTGATATATCATGGTTTTTACCCCGTTTAGGCCATGATATAAGTCCGTTTTATCGAGTATTTCTACTATTTTGTAGTGTTTTAGAGTCTTTTACAGGTTTTAGCACGTTTGGAGCATAATTGGAGATATTGGAGCTTTCTAAAGCATTTTGGAGCAAACCAGACGTTCGTGTAGCTGAGTACCCGATTTGAAGTATCAGTGTCGATCGATACCCCATTGGTATCGGTCGATACTCATCGAAGCAGACACGACCCGCGACTTAATGAAGAGTTGAAGAATTGCAAAATTGCCCAGAAGACTTTATTATTTACAAGAAGCCCCAAAACGTGATTTATGTTATTTAATAGGATTTTACAGCCACTTTGATGGCTACGCTTTATTTTACTTTGGTTTTGTGAGAGAGTTTTTTGAAGGGAGACAAGTCTGAAACTCTGTTCGTCCGAGAGAAGATTTTGAACCCTTTTGTTACTCTTTCTGTTTTATTTGATGATTTATTCAAACATGTTTATTTCTTCAATTTCCATGTCTGAGTAGATCTCTTGTTAGGTTTAGGGTTCTGATAAGGTTTATCTCTGAATGTTAGATTGATTAGTTATTAGGATTTACCATCTGAATTAGTTCTTCACCATAGGTTGTTTGCAAAGCTAATTCTAGATCACTACAAGAAAACACACGATTTCCGACGGCCATATTGGTCGGAAAACGGTCGGAAAAAGGCTTTCCCGACCAATTTCCGACCGATTTGGCTCGTCGGGACAATCGCGTCGGAAATCTATATTGGTCGGAAATTAGTCGGGAATTTCCGACGGCTTCCCGACCATTTTTTTCCCGACCAATAAACGACGTTATAAAGCGTCGGTTATTACCCGACGATTTCCCGACAGTAGTCCGACAAACTTATTTCCGACCATACTGTTTTCGACCAAACACCGACCATCTGCACACCCGACGGTTTCCGA
>PKML01043816.1:14610-28397 GCA_002933935.1 Eutrema yunnanense | reverse complement strand
ACTTAGATATATGGGGTCCTTTTAAACAAGAGTCTGTTGATGGTTTTCGATTCTTTCTTACTATTGTAGACGATTGTAGCAGAGTCACTTGGATTTACTTAATGAAAAATAAAAGTGATGTTTAAACTATCTTCCCATCTTTTGTAATTCTTATTGAAACACAATATCATTCACATATAAAGTCAATAAGATCTGATAATGCACCTGAACTTGCATTCACTAAATTTTGAAAACAAAAAAGCATGTTTCACTTTTATTCTTGTGTTGACACTCCATAACAAAATTATGTGGTTGAAACAAAACATCAACATCTTCTCAATGTTGCTAGATCACTCATGTTTCAATTCAACTTACCTTTGATATACTAGTTTGATTGCATTTCTACTGCTGTATTTCTAATCAATCGAATGCCATTACCTGTTTTAAACAATAAATCCCCTTATCAAATGCTTACTAATAAAGAACATGTTTATGATTTCTTGCACACCTTTGGATGCTTGTTCTATGTTTCCACTTTACCAAAGTTTAGACACAAGTTTTTTCCTCGTGCACATACTTGTGCTTTCATCGGCTATCCTACAGGTTACAAAAGCTACAAGGTTCTTGACTTCTACACTAACCATGTTTTCATTTCATGTGATGTTGTTTTTCATGAAAAAAAATTTCCTTTTAAAGATTCATCATCCACTTACTCTGATTTCTTTCATTTATCTATCTTACCACTACCTGTCCATCTTTCTACTGATCATGCTTTTCCATCACCATCTAGCTTTTCTTCAGTACCATATGTTCAGCCATCATCATCTCTTCATCATTCATCCCCAACATTCACATCACCTAGTAGTTTACATGCATCATCCTCTATTTCACATGCATCTCCTCCATCTGCATCACCTAGTGCTGCACCTATATCTCTAGCAACTGGTGCAAATACTAGTTTAGATCCCTTGAACAATGATAGGCCTAAGCGATCGACTAAAGCACCTAGTTATCTGACTGAGTATCACTGTTATCTTACCCAATCTTCTGATTTTCATTCTACTTCCACTCCAATACACACTACTCCATATCATTTATCTTCTGTCATCACTTATGATCATATCTCTCCTCACTACAAAGAAATTATCCTTTCATTCACCTCTGAAAATGAACAAAAATCATTTCAACAAACCATGAAATCACCGAAGTGGAATGGAGCAATGGATGTAGAACTTATTTCCTTTGAAAATACAGACACTTGGGATGTTGTTTCTCTTTCTGAGGGCAAAATGTTGTTGGATGCAAGTGGGTGTATAAGATCAAACATAATGCAAATGGATCTATTGAATGTTATAAAGCTAGGCTTGTAGCAAAAGGGTTCACTCAACAACCAGGAATTGATTACATTGATACTTTTTCCCTTGTGGCTAAGCTTGTCACTGTCAAACTTCTCCTTGATCTTGCTGCTCTACACAACTAGAGTTTGACTCAGATGGATGTCACCAATGCTTTTCTACATGGCACTTTAGATGAGGAAATTTATATGAGCCTACCTCTTGGCTATACTCCACCTGCTAGTGTTACTCTTCCTCCAAATCTAGTGTGTAAACTACATAAGTCCCTCTATAGTCTTAAGCAAGCAAGTCGACAATGGTACCATACTTTTTCCACTGTCCTTCTTGCCGATGGATTTGATCAATCCCATGCAGACAATACCTTATTTGTGAAGCTTCGAGACTCTGTCTTCATTGCTGTCTTGGTGTATGTGCATGATATATTGATTACAAGCAACAATGATGAAGCAGTTTATACTCTCAAGACTATTTTAAATAAAGCTTTCGGGATTAAGGATATGGGTTCTCCTCGATTCTTTCTTGGATTGGAAATAGCAAGATCTGCAAAAGGTATTTATGTTTACCAACAAAAGTATGATTTGTCCTTGATAGAAGATGCAGGTCTATTGGGCTGTAACCCTAGTTCTATACCCATGGATCCAACCATACAACTAAGCATGACATATGGAGTTCCAATGGAAAATGATACTCCCTACCGAGAGTTGATTGGTCGTCTGTTGTATTTGACTATTACCAGACCAGATGTGATATTTGCGGTTAATAAGCTGAGACAATATCTGTCAAAACCCACTTGTATTCATATGCAAGCTGCTCACAAGATCCTATAGTACCTTAAAGGTAATCCTGGTCAATGTCTTTTGTTCTCTGCTTCTTCTAATCTGAGTCTTAATGCATTTTCTGATGCTGATTGGGGAGCATGCCCTGACTCTATACGTTCTGTTTCGGGCTACTGTGTCTTCGTCGGAGACTCTGATATCTTGGAAATCGAAGAAGCAACAAGTAGTGAGTTGTAGTAGTACTGAGGCAGAATATCGCAGCATGGCCAATGCTACTAAGGAATTGCTTTGGATTCAACCAATACTCACTGATTTCAAAGTCAAAATCAATCTGCATGCGACTCTGTTCTGTGATAGTAAGTTTGCTCTCCATACTGCTGCTAATCCAATCTTCCATGAGCTGACCAAACATGTTGAGATTGACTGCCAAACTGTCTGTGATCAACTCAAGGCTAGATTTCTGAACACATTGTATGTTGCATCTGCTAATAACCTTGTTGGCATCCTTACAAAAGCTCTGTAACCTGGTGTGTTTAACTCTTTACTCAAGCGAATGTCAGTGTCAAGTCTTTATCTTCCTGAGGACATCAAAGACTAAATGCTTGAGGGGGCGTATTATGAGTGTGAATACAGATTGCTGACTTGGAATAGTTTGGTATTAAGTTAGCAATATGCGATTGTATATAACTAGATACCAAAACATTCAGTTACAATTAATAAGAAATATTTTCTTTCTTGTTTTCTCTTTCGTTGCTTTCTCTCTCTAGCTGCAACTCTTGATAATTTTTGCCTCCCATTTTTTGGGCTTTGGACTATTTCCCTCTTATTGGATATACAGTTTTTGTTTGGAAATTTTTTGTCAATCTTAGTTTACCGTTTAGTTGTTCAGTAGTTTAGTTCGTTAAAGTGACAGTCTATGGTTTGTGCTATGTCTTATGTAGTTCAGGTTTGTTAAACGATTCCTAGAGCGGACTTCTCGATGCATCCTCATGTGGAACAAATTTGACAAAGGCAAGACAAAGGAGATTTATCATCATCGTGATAAATGTTGTCTTTTTATCGCTAAAATTGTTTGAGTCCCATCTTTAGCGAATGTTGTGCGGAAATTTATTTTGGTTGAATTCAGAACAAGAACGTCTTGGTATCGCCAATGTGTCATGAAAGAAGCCCATCTTCATTAAAATGTCGGTGCCGAAAAGATTGTTGGTTTTCTCTTTTTATTTTATACTAGGAGGGCATCCGTGCTACGCGCGGGTTTTTTTTTAACTCACTATACATCACGGTAAAGATTAGCCATCAGAAATTTTGGAGCGTCGGGTCCATTGAAAACGTCGTAGATCCCAGCGAGAAGCCATCCTTGCTTCTCTTAAACCGCTAATTGCACTATATCCTCTCATGCTTTCTCCCAATGCCCACTGTAATTTGTTCTCGCTTCCACCACTTGCCTTCACTCCGGCAGCCGCTAACGCAGCTTCGACAATAACACCGCTGCCGCCGTCGGATCTCACAGTGTTTTCCCTTTTAGAACCACGACGAAATTCGACACCGGAAGAACCCAGGGCTGTTGCTTCCTCTCCCTGTAAATCGGGTGCCAGGAAAGGCGCTTATTTCTTTTCCGGCTCTTCTTCGAGTATACGTTACCGAGCGGCGCCAAAAAATGCACGCCGGCGGAGTTAAATCTCGAAATCTCTCCGGCCGGGTCCAACGGGCCTAAAGTCGCGCCTTTCTCGGACCCGACATGATCGCCTCTCTCTCTTTGACTTAAAATAAAAAAATAAAAAACTGGAAAAAATCTAGAAAGGATGCCTCTTCACGCGTCCTGGTCACCTCCCCACACACGCGCTTCTCTCTCACCTAAAGCACTCTCCCTCTGTCACCCTCTCTCACTTCCCTCCTCTCGCCGGCTCTGCAATGACGCCGGCGTGAACTTCTTTTTTGCCGACGCAAAATCCGACCACGTCCGCGACCAATCCTCGCCGTTCAAGTCACGTAATTGATCGACGGCGTTTTCATCGGCTGCTCCGTTAACCACGCCGTGACTGACATAACGTTGCTGTGGAATTTTATTTCGATTCCATATCTTTCCATTATGGATGTAGTTGATAGGAATCTCATTATTTCTTTCGGTTTCATGATGCTCTGCATTATCATTGATTTTGTCGATCCAACTTTTTCTTACAATGCGATTTAGTTTTCAATTGATTTCTCAACTAATTTTGTACCTATAATTATTTATGGTTGTTTTGAAATCCTTACACAATATATATATATATATATATTCTTAAATTTTAAATTTTAAATATTTTATGCCCCCAGTCAAAAAATGTTCTAGATCCGCCAATGTATGGATGAGTATGATTGATTTGGGATATATATCCGATCAAGATATACTTACAAAATTTACTATTTATAATGTTTGTAAAATGCCTTGTGTGTTAAATTTTCAAGACTTACATGGTTGCTAAATTTTTGATCCAATGTTTTATTTACGAAGGATTTGCAAACAATTTTTTTTTCTAATGCCAATATTTTTTTTTTTTGTTCAACACCTTGTTTTATAAATCTTACTCAAGCCCAATAAGCCCCTTAAGGGCCTGTTTGGCTAAAAAGTCAGCTTTTACATTCTCAGATCTTGGAATAAATTTGAACTGTATCGAAGGGAAACCATCGGAACACCGAATAATGTCCGATACAATACCGTAGATTGAAGAAAAAGGCGATCTTGAGTTGATTGCTCGGATTAGCTGCTGAGAGTCCGAGTTGAAGACCACTCTGCTGAAATTCAAGGCTGAAGCTTGAAAAATCGCTTCCCTCATCGCCAACGCTTCCGCCATTAAAGCCGAACCAACGTTGCTGAGAGATGATGCGTGATCAGATATTTGCGAGGAGGTACTCCCGAAGGTCCATCCAAGCCCTGCTGCTTCCGATTCAGCTCTCCAGGCTGCATCAGTGAAGCATATAATCATCCCTTCCTCTAAGGGAAAGGGATTATCGGGTAAGTCCGTCTGACTATAGCTCCTCAAAGGAGGAGAAAGAGATTGAGAGAGGTTCCATTCCCGAGCATCCCTTATCGCTCTGAGAATGATTTCCGCCGCCGTGAGATTCCTATTGCTAAACACCTTTTGATTTCTGGAAATCCAGATAGCCCAGCATATCCACGGGAATAAAATACCTTTATCCAGCCCAGAAGGAGGCAGCGTGTAGAGGTTCTTTACGCTCATCAAACCAGCGCTTACCCCTGTGACCTGAGCAGAATCGAACCTCACTGCAAACGGGGCATCCCGCCATACTTCTTGAGCATATGGACACCTGAACAATAAGTGAAGTATCGATTCTGATTCGTTACACCTGCAACATTTAGAGGATGTAGAAATCTATCTCACAATTAGTTGCTCTCTTACTGGTAACGCTCCTTGTAGACATTTCCAAATGAATAGCTTGATTTTTGGACTTGCTTTTACTTTCCACACCTGAGCATTCCAATCCACCGAGACCGTAGGAGGAATATTTTGTCTTACGATCTGTTCTGTTGCAGCCGTAATATAACCTGATTTTGTGGTATATTCCCCAGAAGGATCTCCAAGCCAGATTCTCTTATCTTTTGCCCCCAGAAAACTAGGCTTTAGGGATATAATTAAGAGCTTGTAATGCGGGAGAATCTGCTCAATTTTTCCAATATTCCAGTTATCCGATTGTGGATCAATCAAGCTACTAACCGTAATATGTTGTAATGCTTCAGGAGTCGGGCCCATCGGTTGCAATTTAGTCTGAGAAGACAGCCACATATCATTCCACAGGCTTATCGAGGTCCCATCTCCCACTGCCCAACCAAGCTGCTTTACTAGTAAGTCTCTGCCTATGATTAAGCTTTTCCAACCATGAGAGGCTGTTGCCGGGGCAGAGTACTCAAGCAGGGAAGACTCCCAGCAATATTTTCCTAGCAAGATACGGGACAAGAGACTCTTTGGAGCATTGAGCAGTCTCCAGCTTAATTTGGCCAGGGGAGCGTTGTTAAAATTGTTGATGTCTTTGAATCCTAGCCCACCCATCCACTTAGGTTTTGCCATCTTCTCCCAAGCTACCCAGCTCATCTTCTGCTGGTCCGGTGAGGAATCCCACCAGAATCGAGTCAGAGCTGATTGAATACGTTTACAGAGGGATTGAGGCAACTTGAAGCATGTCATAGCATAAGATGGCATTGCGGACAAAACACTCTTGAGCATGACTAGTTTTCCTGCTGCCGATAAGAGCTTCGTAGACCAACTAGCTGCTTTATGCTTGATTTTATTCACTATAGCGGTGAATAAGTCATTATAGATAGTTTTCAATTGATTTCTCAACTAATTTTGTACCTATAATTATTTATGGTTGTTTTGAAATCCTTAAACAATATATATATTCTTAAATTTTAAATTTTAAATATTTTATGCACCCAGTCAAAAAATGTTCTAGATCCGCCAATGTATGGATGAGTATGATTGATTTGGGATATATATCCGATCAAGATATACTTACAAAATTTACTATCTATAATGTTTGTAAAATGCCTTGTGTGTTAAATTTTCAAGACTTACATGGTTGCTAGATTTTTGATCCAATGTTTTATCTACGAAGGGTTTGCAAACAATTTTTTTTTCTAATGCCAATAACTATTTATATGATTATTTTTCAAAGGGAATTAAAAATGTCTTTGGACGTGGTCCTGAATTTTGATCACTACCTTTTGTTTTTAGATTGCATGTTTGCATTTGAGATTTATTGTATATACACAGAGCATGTATATACAATAATATAAAAGGCATGTATTAATTTATTAATTGTTAATTAATTTTTAATATGCAATTAATTTAAAAAAAAAAAAAATTATCAATGGGGGATGCTGAAGTGTCAACCCTGGAGAGCACCCCTTCTCTCTTTATAAGGTAGATGCATGATCTTTTGATACTCTAATTCATTCCATATTAATATTAATCACACAAAGTGATAAAAACAAAACCATGATTTGTGAAAAATTACAAATATTTAATATTTTAAAAATTTTTCTTTTTGTTAGCTTGTTTACAGTGTGAATCCAAATGCAAAAATTGATGTTTGAAATAATGGAAGGTTTAAAAGAGATTGAAAAGAAGCATCCTTTATAATTTATATATTAAAATCCACAAGTGACAAAACACCATCAAGGCAGAGAACATCACATGATCGCTAAAAGCATTGACACTAAAACACACACAAACATTTTATTTATTTATTTATTTTCACACACACAAACATAGTAAAAGCTGAAAAGCTTACTCAATACTTCGAGTGACAAATCCAAAAGCATGGACCTTATTTTACGGAATCAAGAGAAAAAGAAAACGAAAGAGTATGACATGGACTCCGATCTGATGAACCAANTAGATCATAGGGAATTTCTCGCCCGGAAGGTGTTCGATGAAATTCCCCAATGAGCTTATTTAGGGATTTACACTCTTGGCCTATGGAAATAGTTGTCCAAGGTGTTTATTGGTTGATTAGACCTTGTGTTCAATGCTTGATGATGGCTTAATTACAAATGGAAGTTTGTTCTTAATTAGGTGATTAGAAAGTGATTAATGCCATGGAAGTGGATTAGTCTTTATTAGTGGTCTAAACCTAAGGATTAGTATTGGTTGAGTTTATTGGCATCATAGATTAACTTCTTATCACCCAAAATCAATTACCTCACCCTAAAGATTCGCCTTCTTATATCGCATTAAGTTCAATTAAGTCTCTTGTTTAAGTTTACTATCCTATCTTGTTTGAATCGTTTCGATTGCTTAGATTGTTAGTCATTTGATAAAAAGAGTATTGGGACGTTCAATTTCATTAGACAATTAGTAGAAAAAAACCCTCTCGTTTAACTTAGATTTAGGAGTTTCGTGTATTCTTAGTGGCTTAATCTAATCCCTTTGGATTTGACATCTCTTATGCTATAACGATAAGCATAGAGGAATTGACAAAAGTCCTTTATCAAATAGCGATGTGATAAGCGTTGTATCATAGTTGAAAATATGATTGTAGCTTCCACCAACGCCCGTGATATATTCATTCGGATAGTCCACTGAAAACTGGATTTCATTTTCCATTAGAAACAAACGAAGTATTAGCTTTTAATAGTTTGATAAGAAGCAATTGAATTTGGAATTTAACAAAAGTCACCAACTTTTATTTATTTTCACCTCTTTTAGTTCCCCTCGATCCCTCCCGTGTTCACGAGTGTCGATTTTTCCGCCATTTTCGTATTCCATCTTGATATAAGTTACACTGTATTCGTCTTTCCCCACAATTACTTTCTTCACACCATCAAAAACACCATCGTCGAATGTGTTTCCCTTGCTACCACCGATCGGTCCCAGCTTTTCGGACAACTTTTGGGACCTACCAGAACTGGTCTCGAAGAAAGCCCCAATGGCATCAATAGCATCACCACCACGTCCATGGAATCCAAGAAGCTTTCCTCCATTTTCACCTTTGAGATTAAATTCTTCTCCACCCGTCTCACCGAATAATCGAGAGGTAAATCCACTCAAAGTTGTGAAGTACAGCGATGTGATAAGCGTTGTATCATAGTTGAAAATATGATTGTAGCTTCCCCCAACGGCTGTGATATAATCTTTAGGATTATCCACCGAAAACTGGATTTCATTTCAAATTAGAAACAACGAATTAATTAATAGTGAACCAACTGAATGTTAACAAAATTCAAAAAAAGCAAAGTTATACTCCCTCCGTTTCATTTTAAGTGTCGTTTAAGGTTTTTTCACGCATATTAATAAAACAATACAATTCTTTGTTTTACCCCTTATTCATGCACTATATAATGTGTTCACACTAATTAATGAGCTAGAAAATAGGGATAAAAGTGGAAAATTTATTAAAAATCTGCATTGAAAATGTAAAACGACACTTAAAATGAAACAAACTTAAAATCCTAAAATGACAATTAAAAAGAAACAGAGGGAGTATATTTTAACCTCTTCTAGCTCCCCGCGATTCGTCCCGTGTTCACGGATTTCGACATTTCCGTCCTTTTCGTATTCGATCTTGACATAAGTTATACTGTATACGTCTTTCCCGACAGTTATTTTTTTCACACCATCGAAAACACCATCGTCGAATGTGTTTCCCTTGCTACCACCGATCGGTCCCACCTTTATGGTAGAGGGAGCTGGAGGAGGTGGGAGAGGGCCAAAATTTGCACCAAGAGCATCAATAGCATCACCGGATCGACCACAAATGCCGACAAGCTTGAAACCTTTCTCCTCGAACACAAATTTCGTACCAACAACAACTCCAAAAACAGGGGAGGTTCTTCCTTCTGATGTCTTAAACCTAAGTGATGTAATATAGCGATCGAAGGTTCCCTCCACTGATGTAATATGTTCGTGAGGATAATTTACCACAAACTGCAACCAAATATATATATGTTTTCTTTCAGAATATCTCTCTGTAAACACGAAACTAAACATAGAATTTGTATCAACAATACCTCTTGTGGAACGTCTTGTATCTTCCCATGAGCATGTGGTACCATTCCTTCGCCTTTTGCATACTCAAACCTAACATAACTCACATAATTACTATCTCGTCCAACGAGTATTTTTCTAACACCATCGTAAGCACCATCGTCCCAAGCACCCCCTCCATTCCCACCTTGACGGTTAAAGTGCTTAAGAGAAGGATCTAGAGCGAAGAAGTAAGCTCCAATGGCATCAAGTTCATGACCAGAGCGTCCATGGAATCCAAGAAGCTTTCCTCCATTTTTACCCTCCAACCTGAATTCTGTCCCAGGTGGGTATCCAAAAAATGTTGTCCCACCGAGTACCGGAGATGTTCTTCCATAGCTGGTTCTGAAGATTAGCGATTTGATCAGCACTGTTTCATAGTTGTTAACATGTTCATAGCTTCCACCAACGGATATGATATATTCATTCGGATAATCCACCGAAAACTGGATTTCATATTTCATTAGAAACAAACAAATAATTAGCTTTTAAGGGTTTGATAAGAACTTATTGAAGAATATAGGAAGTCACGATATTTTTATTACCTCTTGTAGTTCCCCAGGAGACGTCCCGTGTTCACGAGTTACAAATTTCCCGTCCTTTTCGTATTCGATCTTGATATGTGATATACAGTTAGAAAAACCTCCCTCTTTTGCGACAATTATTTTCTTCACACCGTCAAAAACACCATCATCGAATGCATCTCCTTTGGTACCACCAAATGCTCCCAACTTTTCAAACATGGTTTCCTTCTCTTAACTTTACAAGAACCTGAAAGATTGAATCAAGAAGCCAAAAAAAACATAGTAGATTGTTATTTCAAACTCCACATAACCAGCTCTGGATTTTAGCAACGTATACAAGAATATGTACAATAACAGAGATAGAACCGTTTCTGAGAATCTTAGGGTTTAATATAATATATTTGTAATATATGTGCATAGAGAATGTCGGAGAGAGAGAGAGAGAGACCTTCAGGTTGGAGAAGAGCTGTGAGTGAGAATGGTTTTGGATTTGGGGTAGTGATATACTCCCTATATATATACAATCTTTTTGTAGTGTTTTAGTATTTGTACAGTCCGTATATAACGTTTACTCTGTAATCATTTTTGAGATTTATCACATGAACTTTTAACAATTAATGACAATGCGGTGGTTGGGATTCTGCAAACCGTTACATTTGTTTTTAAACGTGAGAGAATTGCTTTCCCACGTGGTGTAACTAACAAATAAAAAAATAAAAAAAGTTTAGTGGTAGTGAGTTGATAGTTTTTATTTTGTTGAGAATTTTCCCTTTTGATTTAAGTTAAGGATCGAATTATTTGGGATGTGAAATTATTTAATTATTTTTATATGTAGATATTTTTAGTCGAGATAATGGCTCCGGTTAAATAAATAAATAAAAAGTTAAAAACCCAAATAAAATGACAAAATTATATGAAATGACAAAATTAAACATGTAGACCCCAAATAGTTCACATGTGACATATCCTTGACAGCTGATCAGAAGAGTTGTAACAGATGGACGGCTAATGGATAATAGCACAGATGATACGAAAATGATGTCCTGATAATGGCAGAGATGGGAGGAAAATGATATCCGTTCATTTTTTTACCATCATTACATCCTATCAGTGACGGACCTAGAATTTTTTTTCACTGGTGTCATATAATCAACAAATTATATAAGTAGTTTTGTGTACAACGACAACAAACATTTTTAATAAATATGAAAAAAACATTAGCAAAAATAAGATAGAAAATGATGAGAATAACATAATAGACCTCGTATAAAAAAAATTGAATGGGCTACTATGACCCAAAGTAAAAAGTAGTGTGGGAAAAAAGAAAGCATGGTGTCAAGTGAAAGATTCGAACTCTCAGAACCGAAGTCAATTAACTAGAAATTTACCAACAGATCCAAATTTAGTCACTTTTATGCAATAACAAAACTATTATATATTTTTTAAACGGTGTCATATGAACCCGTAAAGTTGTATGTGGGTTCGCCAGTGCATCCTATATATGTTTTCCTTCTCTTACGGTGAAATTATTGATTTGCATTTTTAAATTTTCTTTTTTCTTCATTATCATTAAAGATTTTTGGATAAATATTGACTCTTAAGATTATATGAATCTCTTAGCGTCATCTATATATATATATATATATATATACTATATGAAAGCAACTAATTGAAACCCTTAGTTTATTGAAGAAAAAAAACTGCCCTGCAAACACGTAAGCTATATGTTTATGTTCTCTTTAAGAGTCCCATAAGTTATTCGAAACCTAGAGCATAAATTGGGTCGGATCATTTGACATAATTGGATCATGTTCGGTACGAGCGATTTCAGGCATCTCCTCGCCGCCTTTTGGTTGCTCTTCGACATACAGAGAAAAAAAAAATCAAAGAAAATCAAGAGTTATCTTACTCGTTCCGTTACTTGGGTATGTAAATCGATCTGACTTACGCACCCTTCCAACAAAAAAAACCACCATCGCGAATAACGCATCTTAATTATCCACTCAATCCTTTCAATTGCCTAAACCCATCGTCTCGCACAATGCCACGATCTTTTGGTTTCAAGTTCCACTCCCATGGTTTCCCAGACTCTAATTTTTAAATCCCGTCAGATAACTTATTGGTTCAGTTTCATTATCCCCACGTTAGTTCGTAATACAATTTTCACTTCCAAATTCTACAATGCCTTTTTGTGCTGGAGGAAAAATAAGGCCGACGAAAGGTAAGATATTGCCCATATATTATGGATTTTTGAAATCGCTTTGACCTATATATTGAATTCATCAGGTTGTTTCGCTCATGTAGAGGCAGCACTCCAATTTATTGTTTTTGTGTTGTTATGCAAAAGCATCGAGTCACACGGGAACGTGAGAAAAATTGATCCCGACGACGCATTGTGGGGTATGTTTGGAAGCGAGTGTTTCTTTGTGTATATTTATCACTGATATCAATAATATATATAGGTCTAAACTAGCCCTGGGCGTTCGGATATCCGATCGGATTCGGTTCGGATCCATTAGGATTTTTGGATTTTTGGATTTAAGATTTATTATCCATCCGGATATTTTAGAATTTCGGTTCGGGTTCGGTTCGGATCCATTCGGGTTCGGTTCGGTTTCGGAACTTGAGCAAGTCTCTGTGTTGNAAAAATAAAATAAAAATTGGTTAAATTTGAATATAATTGGTTAAATTTAAATAAAATTTGGACAAAATTTAACAAATATAACTAAAAACTTCATATATTTTGGTTATTTTGGGTCTCTCAATCATTTTGGTATAAAAATAACTCATATCTTCGGATTAATAATTGTAATTTTGGGTTATCAAGTCTAAATATAATTAATATTTTGGGTATATAATTGTATTTCGGATATCCATTCGGTTCTCGGTATTGACCAAGGAAAAGTGAAGTAAGCTTCTGTGTCGAGGACACAGTCCTCAACACATGATCTTCAGGAACTTGAGCAAGTCTCTGTGTTGAGGACACAGTCGTCAACACAGGATCTTCAGGAACTTGAGCAAGTCTCTGTGTCGAGGACACAGTCGTCAACACAGAGCCTCCAGGGCAAAAGCTCATGTGGATTAAATTCCTCTCTCTCCTTCAACAGCTCTATTTCTTCTCCAACGGCTCTTTTTCAAATCAAAAGTCAGTTTTATGATTGTAAGCTCTCTTTTGATTCTCTATAAAGAGAGATGTAACATGTATCAATAAACTAATCCTTGGAGACTTATTCTCTCCATTATTCTCTCTAATCTCTTATTCTCTTAAGCAATCCCTTCTCTATTCTCTTAAGCAATCCCTTCTCTATTCTCTTGATTCCGCAAGCTATACTCTTGAATTCTAACATGGTATCAGAGCAACGATCTTAATTCTTCTATTCTCTCTTTGATTTTCTCTTGTTCTACTTCAAAATCTTCAAAATTCTCATTCCCTTTCAAAATTCTCAGTTTCTTTCAAAACGCCCACAAGGTGTTCGACGAAATTCCTAAACGTAATTTCAGTTTCTTTAAGGATGAGTTCTAGTGTTCTTGTCACTGATAACTCAAAACCCTTGGTTGTTCCTACTATTCTCAAGGGAAACAACTATCTCTTGTGGTCTAGAACCACTAAAACCGCCATTGGTGGTA
>PKML01043815.1:339362-392739 GCA_002933935.1 Eutrema yunnanense | reverse complement strand
ACCCCAAATGTGCTAAAACCTGCAAAGGACTCTAAAAGACTCCAAAATACTAAAAAAACTCTATAAAAAGGACTTATATCATGGTCTAAACAGGGTAAAAACCATGATATATCAGCAATGCGGGAGGGCAGCGACTTGATGAAGCTGGAAACGTCGTTGCCCCTGCTACTGTTTTTGAGATTGTCGCGCCAGCTGGGCGCGCCAACGTTGGGAATGTTGCGGGTGATCGAGCTAGAACACTTGGTGAGCACAACAGGCCTGATCAGTTCTATGCCAATCGAGCTGCGATTCGCATCCCGACTTTTCAGAGGAATGACTTCGAGCTGAAGCATGCGTATTACGCTCTCGTAAGTCAGAACCCATTCCATGGCCTACCTCATGAGAATCCCATGGATCACATCGAAAGGTTCGAGGACTTGGTCACTGGCATGAAGTACAATGGAGTGCCCAATGAGTTCCTTTTATGCAAACAATTCCCGTACTCTCTTGGTGGGGATGCTGCTTATTGGCTGAAGCAGCTAGCTCCTGATTCACTAACCACATGGGATGAGATGAAGAATGCGTTCCTGATAAATTTCTATGATGATGCAAGATCCGAGGAGCTCAAGAACAAGATCTCTCAGTTCGCTCAGGGTCCGACAGAGGCATTCAAAGCTTCATGGATTCGTTTCAAATCTTATCAGAGAGATTGTCCGCACCATGGGTTCACTCAAGTGCAGCTTCTGGACACTTTCTACAGAGGAGTTGATTGGAGATACCAAATGGGTATGGATGCTGCAAGTAATGGGAACTTCTTCACCAGGTATCCAGATGATGCGGTTGTGCTGATCAAGAACTTGGCGTTTAGTAATAGCACCAAGAATGCTGATTTCGAGAGAAAAAAGCAAGCTGGAGTAATTGATGGGTCGCAGATTGCTGACGTGCAGGCCAAACTGGATTTCCTGATCGGAAAATCAAAGAAATCTGTGCATTTTGCTGATGAAGTCGCTAATGTGGAAGAAGAAGAAGAGGATGTTAACTACGTTGGTGGTTCTGGTTTTCAGGGTCAGCGATTTGGGTACAACAACAACAGAAACTTCAACAACAACAATCAGCAAGGTGGGTACAAGTTAGAGGGGAACCAATCTGGTTTCGGAGCGAAGCAATTTACTCAGAAACCACTTCAGAGCAGCGATTTCACTCGCAATTATGGGAACTCTTTGTACCAACCAGCTTCTCCCAAATCCATAAATAATAAGTTGGAATCCATGATGGAACAGATTCTTCTGGGACAGCAGAAGTTGCAAGTGGATTTCAATGGGAAGTTTGACTCTCTGTACATCGATCTGAATAGGAAAATAGAAGCCATAAATCTTTCCCATAAGAAGCTGGAAACTCAGGTGGCTCAGACAGCAGCAGCTGTAAAGAGACAGGAAGGTTTTCTTCCAGGGAAAACTGAGAATCCAAGGGCACACATCAACGCCATCACTTTGAGGAGTGGAAAAGAGGTGTTTACATGAGTGAAGAACAGCCCAATTGCAGGAAATCTCGTCGATCTTGCTGGAGATGACGATTGGGATTTTGAAAATCCCCAGGTATCGATCGATACCAGCCAGTGTCGATCGACACCGGTCCAGACATCGGCACGAGTGGATCCAAAAACCCGTGTATCGATCGATACCCCTCAAGTATCGATCGATGCTGAGACACAGCCAGAGAAGGAGCCCGAGATTGTCAAGGAGTGGGTGTATACACCCAAAGCACCTTATCCTATACTTCCTAAGCTGACAAGGAAGGAATGGGAAGATGCCAGATGCAAGGCTATGCTGGATAAGTTGGTTGTGGAACTTCCTTTTGTTGATGCTATTAAGACTTCTCCAGCTTTCAGGAGATATGTGAAGAAGATGGTTTCTAGCAATGTGAACCTAGAGGAAGGTGTCATGATGATCACAGCTGAGTGCAGTGCGATCCTGCTCAACAAAATTCCTAAGAAGCTACCAGACCCAGGGAGCTTTGTTTTGGACTACACTATCTTCACAGAGAGATTTGAGCGAGCTCTCTGCGATATCGGGTCGAGTGTGAACCTTATGCCACACTCAGTTTCCAAGCGAATGGGGATGACAGATTTCCAATCTACAAGGATTTCGCTAGTACTTGCTGATCGCTCAGTGCGACTTCCAGAGGGACTACTTGAAGATGTCCCAATCAAGATTGGGAATTGCTTGATCCCAGCAGATTTCATCGTCCTGAACTACGATGTTGAGCCTAAGGATACTCTTATCCTGGGCAGACCATTCCTTGCAACTGCCGGAGCCTTAATTGATTGCAGGAATGGACAGATCGCTCTTAACATCGGTGACTTGGTGATGTCCTTTAACATGGAAAAGATGATGAAAAAGCCAACCATCGATGGGCAGACATTCTATGTGGATACCTTCAGTGACATAGCTGAAGAGTACTTCCTGGAGATGCACCCTGAGGATCCACTGGAGAGAGCATTGGTTTGTTCGGCCACTTCGGAGGTCCGTTCATGTGACCAAACTGCTGGATACTCGAAGATGCTTGATTCAGCGTCACCAGTATCGATCGATACTCACCTAGTATCGATCGATACCCTACGGCCAGAAGGAGAGTTGGTCGATGGTTCTAAGCAAGCTGCTGGGCTTGGAGATTGGAATACAGAGAATGCTCCTAAGGTGGAACTAAAGCCACTTCCAGCGAATCTGAGGTATTGTTTTCTTGGTCCTAATTCCACATACCCAGTAATCGTTAATGCTTCTTTTAATACTACAGAGGTTGCTTTACTGCTGAGCAAGCTGCGCAAGTATCGCAAAGCTCTTGGCTACTCTCTTGCTGACATTTCAGGTATAGCACCAGACTTGTGCATACATCGGATTCACCTGGAGGACGAGTAAAAGTCTTCGATTGAGTGTCAGAGGAGGCTGAATCCGAACCTGAAGGAAGTGGTCAGAAAGGAAGTGATGAAACTGTTGGAAGCAGGGATTATCTATGCCATCTCCGATAGTTCTTGGGTTAGTCCAGTTCACGTTGTGCCTAAGAAAAGAGACATAACTGTGGTGAAGAATGAGAAGGACGAGCTGATCCCTACAAGGATAATCACTGGTCACAGGATGTGCATTGACTACATGAAGCTTAATGCGGCTACACGGAAGGATCACTTCCCATTGCCATTCATTGACCAGATGCTGGAGAGGTTAGCAAGTCACCCATACTACTGTTTTCTCGATGGGTACTCAGGCTTTTTCCAGATTCCTATACTTCCAGAGGACCAGGGAAAGACGACCTTTACATGTCCCTATGGCACATTCGCCTACAGAAGAATGCCATTTGGATTATGTAACGCTCCAGCGACCTTTCAGCGATGCATGATGTCGATTTTCCCAGATATGACTGAGGAGTTTATGGAGGTCTTCATGGATAATTTTTCTGTGTATGGATCGTCATTCAAGGACTGTCTGGATAACTTGTGCAAAGTGCTTCAGCGATGCGAGGAGAAGCACTTGGTTCTTAATTGGGAGAAGTGCCACTTCATGGTACAAGATGACATTGTTCTTGGGCACAAGATTTCTAAGGCAGGAATCGAAGTCGACAAGGCTAAGATTCAGGTCATGACGAGCTTGCAACCTCCACGATCTGTTCCTGAGATACGAAGCTTTCTTGGCCATGCTGGGTTCTACAGGAGGTTCATCAAAGATTTCTCTAAGCTTGCACGTCCACTCACAGCCCTGTTATGTAAGGAAGTCAAGTTTGATTTCACATCTGATTGCCTTGTAGCCTTCGAGGAAATCAAGAAGGCATTGGTGAGTGCTCCTGTAGTCCAACCACCTGATTGGAGTTTGCCTTTTGAGGTTATGTGTGATGCCAGTGATTTTGCTGTTGGAGCTATGTTGGGTAGAGGAAAGACAAGAAACTCCATGCTATTTATTATGCCAGCAGGACGTTGGATGATGCTCAGCGAAATTACAGCACCACTGAGAAGGAGTTGCTGGCAGTGGTTTTCTCTTTTGAGAAATTTCAGTCCTACTTGATTGGGAGCAAGGTCATTGTTCACACAGACCATGCTGCTCTCAAATACCTGCTGAGGAACAAGGACCTCAAGCCTCGTCTATGCCGATGGGTTCTTTTGCTCCAAGGTTTCGACATCGAGATCAAGGACAAGAAAGGAGTTGAGAATGGCGTTGCTGACCACTTATCGCGACTAAAGGTCGATGAGGTCGTCCCTATTGTTGATTGTTTGCCAGAGGAAGGTGTTTACCTTATTGAAGCTCATCTTCAAGACCTTTATCCCGAAAATCTGCAATTTTCACGAATGTAGACTTTCGGTATCGATCGATACTCACCTAGTATCAATCGATACCCGTCGCGACCTAAACCTGTTTTTATCCGTAGAGCACTTGAACTCCTATGATGTCTATCTAGCTGCTGACTCTAGTGCTGCACGTCCATGGTACGCAGACATCGCCAACTACCTTACTATAGAGACTGAGCCAAAGTATCCCACAAAATATGCAAGGAAGAAATTTATGCGCGAGATAAGGAGATTCTTCTGGGATGAGCCTTACCTATACAAGCATTGCTCAGATGGTATCTACAGAAGATGCGTTGCAGAGTCTGAGATGCCAGCTATTCTTTTTCATTGCCATGGGTCTGAGTATGCTGGTCACTCTGCTACTTTCAAGACGGTATCCAAGGTTCTTCAAGCAGGCTTTTGGTGGCCTACCATGTTTAAGGATGCTCACACCTTCGTTTCACAGTGTGATGTCTGTCAGAGGAGAGGGAAGATCAGCAAGAGACATGAGATGCCACAGAATTTTATCTTTGAGGTTGAAGTTTTCGATTGCTGGGGCATCGACTTTATGGGTCCCTTTCCATCGTCACACAAGAAAAATTACATCCTAGTTGCTGTGGACTATGTGTCCAAATGGGTGGAAGCGATAGCTACTGAGAAAAATAACTCTGCAGTGGTTCTTAAGCTGTTTAAGACCATCATTTTTCCTCGCTTTGGAGTACCTCGAATTGTGATAAGTGATGGTGGCTCTCACTTTATCAACAAGGTTTTCGAGAGGTTGTTGAAGAAGTATGGTGTGAACCATCGTGTAGCTACTCCATATCACCCTCAAACCAGTGGGTAAGTCGATGTCTCCAACAGGCAAATCAAGGAGATTCTGGAAAAGACAGTGGGTGCTTCTAGGAAGGATTGGTCTACAAAGTTGGATGAGGCACTATGGGCTTACAGGACTGCTTTCAAGACACCGCTGGGTACTATACCATTTCACTTGCTGTATGGGAAAGCATGTCACCTTCTAGTGGAGATTGAGCACAAGACAGCATGGGCGACGAAGTTGCTGAACTTTGACATCAAGCCTGCTGCAGAAAGGAGGTTGATTCAGTTGAACGAGCTGGATGAGATTAGGCACCACGCCTACGAGAACTCAAAGCTGTACAAGGAGAGAACAAAGGCTTATCATGATAAGAAGATCATCTCCAGACACTTCGAGCCAAATGACCAGGTACTTCTGTATAACTCTCGTTTGCAATTGTTTCCTGGTAAACTGCGTTCTCGATGGTCAGGTCCCGTCACCATCAAGGAGGTCAGACCACATGGAGCTGTCGTGCTGATTAGTCCTACATGCGATGAGTTCACTGCCAATGGACAGAGGGTGAAACACTATTGGGTGAAAGCCGAGATTCCAACAGGGCAGATAATGCCTTTGGATGATGCACCAACAGCCTGAATGGCGTTACAGTCAAGCTATTGACGTTAAACGAGCGCTTGGTGGGAGACAACCCACTGGTGAGTCTATATATATGAGTATTTTTCTGTTATTTTTCGTTTTTGTGTCAGGATGAACAAGGAGCAACTCGAAATCGCCTAAGCGTCGATCGATACCCCATTGGTATCGATCGACACCAATCGCGATTGATTGGTTCGTCAAGTCGATTTAAGCCTGGTATCGATCGATACCAGGCTGTGTGTCGATCGATACTCGATGTTCCAGCAAGGTAACTTCTTTTTTCTCTTCGTTTCTTCTATTTTTTTGTCTTCTTTTACCTATTCTAGGCTAGATAACACTGGGGACAGTGTTGTTCAAGTCTGGGGGAGGTGTCTGCTGACATTGTGTTTGTTTTTCTTAGAGTCAGTTGTTTTATCGAGTCAAAAACGTTTTATTGAGTCAAAACTTGTTGGAGATAATGATCCTGTGCTTGAACCTATTGATTTGATTTTGTTTTTGAGCGCACAGTGTTACAGGATCAGTTCTAGATCGACTAATGAAAAATCCAAAGACTGACCAGTTGACTAGAAAACATCCATGTTTCCAGCAGAGTTCTTCTAAAACCTGAGCCAAATTTTTGCAATTCATCAATGTGGTTAGTGTTTTTAGAGCTTGATTCATCATTCATATCTGATAAAGGAACCAATGTGTTTAGAGTTATGGTATCTCTCTCCCCTGTTATAAGTTGCTAAATAAGAGCATAAAAGATTGAAATGATTTTCTTCTGAGTAGAGGGTTAGAAAAATTTCCAGCGATCCCATTATTCTATTTAAGAGGGAATGATCACACAAAAGATTGGAAGCGAGGCTAGGATTTTCCTATGATGCCATTATTGGCCTACATCCTTAGATACATAGAGAGGGAAGAACCGGGGATTTGGTGGCAAACACCATCAATACTCGCGTCTCATACCTTGATGTGTATATGCAAAGCTGAAAATAAAAGAAAGAACATAATAAGAAATAAGTCTGGGGGAGAGAAATTGATACAAAAAATGTGAAAAGGGTGGTTCCTTGTCATGATATTGTCTTGTAAAGAATCTAGAAGGTTCTTGAACATAAGCTGCAGCGATGAAACTGGTGATGAGGGTTTTATTTGAACAATGCTGTGGGATAATGTGTGGAGTCTGGGAAAGCTGCGAATGTCTACGGAGAAGTACATGGTGGTTAGATCAAAAGCTGATTAGGTGACATTTGGGTACTTGGAAAGAGGGTCATTTCGATGGTTCATGAATAGGTGAGTCTCCGCGTTTTCAAACCTCTTTCTCTGATTTAGACTTCTATTTGCTTGAGGGCAAGCAAAGTCTAAGTCTGGGGGAGTTGATATATCATGGTTCTTACCCTATTTAAGCCATGATATAAGTCCTTTTTATAGAGTCTTTATAGTATTTTAGAGTCTTTTACAGGTCATAGCACGTTGGGAACATTATTGGAGATATTGGAGCTTTCTGGAGCATTTGGAGCAAAGCAGAAGTTCGTGTTGCCGAGAACCCGATATGAAGCCTTGGTATCGATCGATACTGGCTAGTATCGATTGATACCCATCGCAGCAAGACACGACCCGCGAGTTTTCCAAGACTTGAAGAATTACAAAAGTGCCCAGAAGTCTTTAATAATTACAAGAAGACCCCAATTCGTGTTTTAGGTTATATATATGATTTTACAGCCACCTGTTTAGGCTATGCTTTATTTTGTTTTGGTTTAAGAGAGAACTTGGTGAGAGAGACAAGTCTGAATTTCCCTTCGTCCGAGATCAGATCTCAAACATCTTGTTATTCTTTCTTATTTTCTATTGAGTATTTATTCAAACATGTCTATTGATTCAATTTCCATGTCTGAGTAGATCTCTTGTTAGGTTTGGGGATTCTCATAAGGGATTTCTTTGAATGCTAGGTTGATTAGTTATTTAGGATTCACTATCTGAATTAGTTCTTCACCATAGGTTGTTCTCAAAGCTAATTCTAGGTTGACGAATCTGGAACTTAGATCTTAGGATAATTGATTAGGCACGACAGTGCGATTAATTACCTGATAGAACCTAGGGTGAGCAAATTGATTATTCGCAAAGAGATTTGGTTTAATTGATTTGTGAACATATCAAACCTGAACTTTAAAGCTGATTTAGACTTTAGGATTCGCAAAGAGATTTGGAATTCCTAGGATTTAGATTTAGATAGTTTTCGCAACGAGAGTTGGTTAGCTATACCTTAGTGATTTGAGTTCAAGAACCGTGCGTAATCTGAATCATGTTAGTTAATTTAGCTGCATTCATTGATTTCCTGAGAAAAATCCTGGGCCTATATTTCATCAATTGATTTACAACTCTTTTAATTTATGCACTGTTTTCAATTACACCTGTCTGCTTAGCTTGATTTGACACTATAAAATCTACTGAGTGATCTCTGTGAGTCTTTGTGGTTCGACCCCTAGCTATACTGCAATTGCTGCTTTAGTACTGTTAGGGTATTAATTTGAGCATATCAATATACTCCTGGTCCTGATGAGATATTACCTCCTAATCCAGTCTGCCGGCTACATAAGTCTATATATGGCTTAAAACAAGCCTCTCGGTAGTGGTACAAGTGTTTCTCTGCGGTTCTTCTCAAAGATGGATTCACACAATCAAAATCAGATACAACATTGCTTGTGAAACAATCTGGTGATACTTTTGTTTATCTGCTAGTGTATGTGGATGACATTCTAATCGCAGGAAACAATGATACAGCAATTCAAGACTTGAAGAATGTTTTGAACAGAGCTTTCAAAGTCAAAGACTTAGGAGAAAGACTTAGGAGTTCCAAAGTTCTTCTTAGGACTAGAGATTGCAAGGAATTCTACTGGTATTGCTGTTTGCCAAAGAAAATATGCATTGGACATCTTGGCTGATACATGTTTCCTAGCTTGTAAGCCTTCTTCGGTCCCCATGGATCCGACAATACCACTGAGTAAAGACACTGGAACTCTCCTGGAAAATGCAACTCCATACAGAGCACTTATTGGACGATTACTTTACTTGACCATAACTCGGCCTGATATCACTTATGCAGTGAATAGATTGAGTCAGTTTCTCTCAGCTCCAACTGATGCTCACTTACAAGCTACCCATAGAGTACTTCGATATGTTAAATCCAATTGTGGTCAAGGATTATTCTATGTTGCCGATTCTGAACTTTGCCTGAATGCATTTTCTGATGCGGATTGGGCTACTTGCCCTGACACTCGCCGATCAGTGACTGGTTATTGCATTTATCTTGGTAAATCCTTGATTACTTGGCGATCTACTAAACAACCAACAATAAGCCGAAGCAGTACTGAAGCAGAATACCGAAGTATGGCTTTTGCAACTTGTGAACTTCTTTGGATTCAACAGCTTCTCACTGCTTTCAACATTGAGGTTCATACTGCTGCTAAACTCTTTTGTGACAATAAATCGGCTATGCACATAGCCAATAACCTTGTATTCCACGAGAGGACAAAGCATGTTGAGCTGGATTGTCATACAACTAGGGATCATGTCAAATTTGGCTTCTTAAAGGTCTTACATGTTCCAACTCAGAATCAACATGCTGACATTTTGACCAAGCCTTTACATCCAGGTCCTTTTCATGCTCTGCTTGATAAGATGTCAATATCAAGCCTCTTCTCTCCCAAATCTCGTTTGACATCATCGACTTGAAGGGGGTGTATTAGAGATATAGTTACTTATTCATATACTTGTATTTAGAGAAGTATATATAGACACATGATGTACAGACTTTAGGAACATAATACGAAATACTATTCTTTTATCTCATATTTTTTTGAAATGAGATTAATGTCATATATATGAATGGATATTCGACCTATATTTGAGAAAAGTGAAGTATATTTATCAATTATTCTCTAATGTGGGTTTTGAACTCTTAGAACGCTATTCTCCTTTTTCATCGTGTGAAATGTATTCAAAGGATTGAATTGATCTAGATATGTAGACTGAATTTGGTAATTGGTTTGAGTCGCGCTTAGCTATGATCATTAGTTGTCCAAGTGTAGGATCTTTCGGCGGATATGACTTGACGCCGATAACTCCAACGAGGTTGAGTAGTTTTTATGGCGCGTCTCACCTAAAAACTACTCAACCTCGTTGGAGTTATCAACGTCAAGTCATATCCGCCGAAAGATCCTATACTTGGACAACTAATGCTTAGCACTCTTAGTTTGATCAACAAGTATGAAAATCAATAATGAGTTTCCATATAAACATAATCAAACAAAACTAAAACACTCCTTCAACATTCAAATGTTGTAGATTGGTCGCCATGAATGAATTCTTCGAGAAATCTTCTGAACAAATTATGCAGAAAGTGCGGTAAATCCAATACAAACTTGCTGAAACAAATACAATTTATTAATGGTTCATTTCTTTCATAACAGCAATAATGTATCATTTGGGATAAGATTATATACTTGTTACACAAAATAACTAAATAAAAAAATATGACCATTGAAACGACATACTTACAGTTGCAATAATCTATACATGTCTCACCTCAATTATAAAAGTACTCATATTAAAACTCCCAAGAATCTTATGAAAATAATTTTCTTTCATACTCGAAAACTGATATAACTCAAAATGAAGAGAAATTAACCACATAAAATATGGTTACAAAAGATTAAACAAAAAACACATCAAATATTCCTAGATTCGTCCTCATCAACACTCCTTCATCACCAAACCTATTCATAATCTATAACATTAGATCCCTAAACAATTTCAAAGATACACATAAGAAAACTTATGATTCATCATAAGTTTTGGTTAGCCATGCCTAGGGATGGGCAAATGGTTATTCGGTTCGGTTCGGTTCGGTTATTTCGGTTACGTTCGGTTATGTCTTTTACTATCCATTTGGTTAGTAACAGTTTTCGGTTCGGTTTCGGTTCGGTTCGGTTCGGTATGGTTATCAAAATTAATAACCGTTTGGTAACCGAAATCTTTCGGTTATTTTCGGTTATTTTCGGTTATTTTTGGTTAATTTTCGGTTATTTTCGGTTATTTCGGTTAAATTTCAAAATATTTCGGTTACATTTCGAAATGTTTCGGTTATTTCGGTTAAATTTCGGAAATATTTCGGTTAGTTTCGGTTATTTCGGTTATTTCGGTTCCGTTATTTCGGTTATTTCGGTTAATTAGAGGAAATAAACATAATTTTTTTTTTGATATCCATGGATACCCATTGGTTATCGATTAATAACCATTCGGTTATCATAACCAATGAATATCAAAAATAAAAACCATTCGGTTATTGTGAAGTAACCATAACCTAACCGAACCGAGGCCTAGCCATGCCTATGGAAGCATGTACAACACACACCAATTAGTTTATTGCAGCAACTAAACTAGTATATAAACAAGACATAATTGCACATGATGTCACTTATTTCAACTTTCATTAGTAAGCTAAACTAGCACTTTCTTAAAGTGTTAAAATAGTTGTCACTTTTTGTGTGAAAAGACGATTTTACCCCTCTTATTGCTACATAGTGTACCGTACATTATCGTACACGCCGTACTGTACATTGGTAAAATTGGGTTGAACAGTGAAATAAGTGTTATAGTTTTCCTAAGGTTTTAAAAAATGTCAACATACTAATGATGAAACTTCAATTAAGTGACCTTACGTACAAAACCCCTTATAAACAATAGTAGTTTTAATCCTCACGTTGTGTTAAGTTGTTAATTGTGCTTTTTTGTAGTTGGTTAGTGGTAATTTAAGCCCGAAGAACCCAGACGACTGGTGAACTTTGGCGAAGAGACAAAAACTCGTAAAAACTGAATATAAAGTTGATTTTAGCTAATCTATAACTTATTACACACTCTAGAAGCAACATGTCAGCAAATGTGATGGTAAATGCTTAATTTATTTTTTTGGCAAAGGTAAATGCTTAATTTGATTTTCACTTTTTACAAATAAACAAAAACTTATAAGCTGAACTACAATCAATAACAGTTGGGTTCGTGATCCACCGATACGTCTCCCAGAAGAGGCGGACTCAACTCTCATCGAGGCTAATAGACTTATACTCATTGGTAGGGTTCTCAATCCCGAAATCCAAAAACCTAAGTATCTCATTAGCTTCATGCCTCAAGGTTGGCGACTCGAAGGTAGAGTTACCGGAAAAGAGATCGGTAGAGATATATTCCAATTCTGTTTTAAGGCGGAGGAGGATATGCTCTTCGTCCTTAAGGAAGCCATGTTTCATTACAAAAGATGGATGTTTGTGCTTCAGCGTTGGGAGCCTATCATCTCGGACTCCTTCCCTTCCCAGATCCTTTTCTGGATTGTTATTCATGGCATTCCTCTGCATTGTACAACAGACAATAATCTGAAAGCCATTGGTAACGAATTGGGGACTTACCAGGCTCATGACAAAGAGGAAGGAAAAGTCAGAGTCATGATCAATGCACTCAAGCCGCTAATTATGCGTAAATCGGTTCAGTTCCCATATGGGGAAGAAGTCTCAATTGAATTGGAGTATCTGAAGATAGAAAAACACTGTTTTCTCTGTCTTTACTTACCCATGAAGAAGAGTCATGTCCTCTGGCGCCCTCTGTTGACAAAATTAAACTCACCTCTCAGCGATATGGGATTAACCAACTACAGACCCTGCTAAATCTAGGGCGAACCGAAATCGTAGGAACGCCAAGAAGGGCAAATCTCAGCTTGCTGCCCCAACAAAAGAGACGGTAATCATCCCATCTAGGAAGTATGGAAAATCTAATTACAGAGATGATCGAGATTATCAAAACGATGATGGAGAAAGCAAAGGTCGTCAGCTGTCAAATACCATACTCGTATAGAGGAACCGGTCTCCGATACTCGCTCTCGAGATAATGGTAATGATAGAGTTGAGAACAGAGCATCTCCATACTATCGTAGCCCTCCCCACAGATCTTCTTCTCGCATGGAAAATAATGGTCGATCTCTAAAGCACATGAATTACAGTGTTCGAAGCCCCAACATATATAAGAACACTCACCGGTCCACTGAGTATTCACATAGGGATTCTCTCTCTCGACACAACCCTGACCAGCTTAATCGGGATTACCCACCGTAACTCCTCAAGAATTCAAGAGAACAATAGAGAAGAAGAGAAAAACAGGGTATCAAACCACTCTGGCCCAGTAACTCAATTCCAATCCAAGGAGGCTCATTACCAAGCTAAAGATGGAATAGAGTCATCCACCAACTCTAAATCAAGACGATCAGCTTTTGAGAGAATCGAAGACCCTAAGTGTAACATCCGGATTTCTGGTATATGCGGAGAGGCTTATAAGAATTGATTTGGCTACCTATGTCACCAAAGTGCACTTATCTTTTCGGTCACTTGTCCAGAGAGAACTCCAAAGTTAAGCGTGCTTGAGCTGGAGAAAATTAAGGATGGGTGACCTGCCGGGAAGTGATTCGCGGTACTGTGCGAGTGAGGACAAAACACGGGGAAAGATCACGTGGTGATTGCAGGGTCAGTAAACAAGTTTTACGAGCCTCCCGGGCTAGCGCACCGGCCGTCGGACGAGGGTTGGGCCCACTGGCCGAGAGAGGGTGGGGCCCACGGGCCGAGAGAGGGTGAGGCCCACGGGCCGAGAGATGGCGTGGGGCCCATAGGTAGGGGCGGTCGGGCGTTATAAGTGGTATCATAGCCGAACTCAAAAATGTGTGTGGAGTCATGTGGGCTCACACCGTCAAGGGTAACGGTCCTGGTGCGCAACGAGGACGTTGCGCTCTGTGAGTCGGGGTGATTATAACATCCCGATTTTTGGTATATGCGGAGAGACTTATAAGAATTGATTTGGCTACCTATGTCGCCAAAGTGCACTTATCTTTTCGGTCACTTGTCCAAAGAGAACTCCAGAGTTAAGCGTGGTTGAGCTGGAGAAATTTAAGGATGAGTGACCTACCGGAAAGTGATTCGCGGTACTATGCGAGTGATGACAAAACACGGAGAAAGATCACGTGGTGATTGCAGGGTCAGTAAACAAGTCTTACGAGCCTCCCGGACTAGCGCACCGGCCGTTGGACGAGGGTGGGGTCCACGGGCCGAGAGAGGGCGTGGAGCCCATAGGTAGGGGCGGTCGGGGCGTTATACTAAGGATGACCAGGAAGGAAACCATACTACCCAGATTATGAGCAGGTCTGAGCATCTGTTGGAGGTTGAGGTACAATAGATGGAGGAAGAAGAGGAAGAAGGTGAAGTGAGAAATCCTCGGGGTCGTAGACCCAAAGTTGATACGAGGACCTCTCGTTCATGCGGCAATGAACTATCCTTATAAGCTACCATCCCAGATTTTCCACCAATCTCAGGTTCTAATCACCCGACAGCTCTCAGACAAGCCTCACACAAGGCTGATTCGGCTGCAGTTAAACATCCACTGATTCGTTCCACTCCGAAGAAACGTATGGTCAAAGCGGTGAAGCCACCCGCCAAGAAGCGCATGCCTCGAAGCCCACTACAGGGAGCAAATACGAGGAAACGCTTAGCATCGAGAATCAATTCTCCTAAGAGGAAGCTTTGTACCGAAAGATCTACTAGGAATTCTATGAAATTACCTCAATTTGAGGATGTATCGCATAATGCGCTTGTTGCTCCTATTTCTAAGATCATTGTACCGTCTACTTGTAAGAGTTCAGTGGTTTTTCAGAAACAGCCTGTTGGAACTGTCAAGGTTTTGGAAACTCCTGGACAGTTCGACGCCTTAGGGAGATACGGCTGGGTATCTTCCCGGATATAATGTTTCTCATGGAATCCAAAAATAGAGAATAAGTCTACAATTCCACTGATTTGCCTTAGTGGAGGACTTGCTATAGTTTGGAAACATGATACACATCTTGAGATTATATCCTCTTCTCCAAACTATATTGACACGAGAATAAAGGTCAAGTCTAAATCATTCTATTGTACCTTCTTTTATGGAGACCCGATGAGCCATAAACGACAAGAGGTGTGGAATAAAATCATGGCTTTGGGAGCTAACCGAGACTCGGCTTGGTTACTTTCTGAGGATTTCAACGACATCATTGATAATTCAGAGAAGAAAGGAGGTCCGACAAGACATGAAAGGTCTTTTATCAATTTTCGCAGCTTTATAGCTCAAAATGGACTTTGGGATGTTAAACACACTGAAAATCCCCTCTCTTGGCATGGTATGCACTATGATCACTTTGTACGAGCACATCTCGATAGATCTATCTCTAATGATGTTTGGCTAGAAGACTTTCCCTCCGGAAGATCAGAATATTTACGATATGAAGGGTCTGATCACCGCTCCATGCTTACGTTTATTGACGACTCAAGGGTTAAGCGTAAAGGAATCTTCAGATTCGACAATCGACTACGAGAAAATGAGGAAGTCATGAATCTGATTACTAGCACTTATGATTCTTCGCAATCGCATTCTGTTGCAGCAAAAATCGCGGACTGTAGAAGAGCAATCATCATTTGGTCAAAAGACCATGAGGCATTAGAGGCGGCCTTATCTGCAGATGTATCAGTGCCTGAAACTATCGCAGCTCACACAGCCACGCTGGAAAAAGCCTATAAGGAGGAAGAAGAATACTAGCTACAAAGAAGTCGCATTCAATGGCTCCATAGGGGGGGATAGGAACACTGGCTACTTCCACGCAGTCACTAGAAACCGGAGGACCTGCAATCGTTTCACTGTGCTTGAAGATCAGAACGGTCGAGCACATCATGAAGGGCACCATTTCGTCTGTATCATCTCAGATTACTTCCGAGATATCTTCTCGACCAATTCAAACGAGGATTTCAGCTTGGTTCAGGAGGTCTTAGAACCGTGTATTATAGAGGAGATGAACAACATATTACATATTAATCATCATTCCAGACGCAGAGAGAATCAAGAAAGCCGTGATGGATATTAATTCGAGCAAATCACGTAGACCGGACGGCTTTTTGGCAAGATTGGGAACATTGATACAATACAAATATTGATTATTATAAGAAAAATCAATTAGAACATAAAAATCATATAAAAATCGAACCGATTAGATTTAAATTGATGTTAATTTAAACATACACAACCAAGTTAATTTATACCAACAAAATATTTTTGTATCTTATTTGAAAAAAAAAACTAAAATCACCCACATATAAAGTTTATGGGTTGATGGATCACTCATTTCAACCCATCAATCCATTTCAGTTTGACCCATTTCAACTAGGCATTTCGAATTCTAATTTTCCAATGTTCAGAGTAAATATCTGAAATTTTGAATCAACATTCAACGGTAGTGTTGGCTCACGTATACATTTGACTATGGATTCACATAATCTGTCTACTCTTCACGAATACTATAGAGAATATTAGGAATATTGTATTGTGTTGTATATTTCATATGATGAGAATTACAAACTATATATAATAGAGCTACAAAATCATATAATAAATGAGAGAATCATAGAGAATAATTGTAGGAGTAATCATAGGGATCTTGATAGATGATTATCCTTAATACGCCTCCTCAAGCTCAAGGCGGAGATGAAGTGAAGACGGAAACAATGGCTTGAGATTGAATCTTCGATAAATTTGATAAAGAAGGAAGAAGAAGCATTGCGCTTGAACCATGCGGTTGGACGGATTTACCGTGATGGGAACACCTCAAAAAACTTGTATGTGGAGTATGTGGAGGCTGAAGGAAGCATATAGCTTAGGAGAAATCATTATCGACTTAAACAAATTATCAACTTGGCTCAAAAACAAAGAAAACAAAAAAAACAAATACAAAAACGGAGCCGATCATTAGATCATTGTGGTTCAGATTCAGAGGTCCATGATAGACTTGAATAATGGAAGCACTTTGGCTTAAAAGAAAAAGAAAAAAACGATGAACGAAGCTCGATAGCTTAGAAACAGAAAAAGGAGGTGCACAAAGATCTAAAAGAAAATGAAAAAACACATGTTTTGAAAAAACACATGTTTTGAAAAAACAATAGGATCATGGATTGAGTTTAATCGGTGGATCAAAACTCACACAAATAACCTGCTCTGATACCATATAGAGAATATTAGGAATATTGTATTGTGTTGTATATTTCATATGATGAGAATTACAAACTATATATAATAGAGCTACAAAATCATATAATAAATAAAAGAATCATAGAGAATAATTGTAAGAGTAATCATAGGGATCTTGATAGATGATTATCCTTAATAAATACATCCGTTTATCGCCAAGTATCGGTAGAAGCACAGATTACGAAGATGAGGGATTTACCGCCGACAATAGTCAGATCCATAGAGATCTCTTAAACCTGAAAATCGGAGTCGGTTTGGGTGACATCGGTTTGCATGTGAGATGGATCGGTTTGGAAATAAGAAAATGTTTAATCGATTTGGTCAAAAGCGATTTAACATCAGGGCACTTTCGTCTTTTCGCTAGCAAATAAGTGCTCAAAGTGCTATAGTGTTAAAAAGTGCTATATTGTGTAATCAAATTTTGGAAAGTGTGTTTTAATGTAATACTAGGTAGTAACCAGCGCGGTGAAAAATCTATGAAAATTTTGTAATATCCGAATTTAAAATGATAATATGGAATATAAGAATTTAAAATTATGAATCTAATATATATGTCTTTTGTAAACCATTTGAGCCACGATGACATAATAGATTTTGTTTAAATTTGATGGGGTTTGTGTGTTAATGTTGTTGTGTAATTGATGAATGAAATGGTTATGCAATATAGTGCTCAAATTAAAGATTTTCCACTTTTTTTTAGAAGATATGAATGAGAATTCAAAATTAAATGTCTCTTCAATCATATAACGTAATTTTGTATTTAGTTTTTAATTATCAATAGCGAAAATGAATCATTCCACGAAAATTACTAATAGCGAAAATCACTTTTGCCACGAAAATCTCTCTTTCCATGAAAATCTCGCTTTTATTGCAATTTGATTTGTAAACCACAATTTATTATGATTAGATTTGAATATGCAATTTAATTTGATTTGAATTTGAATATGTAAAATATGATTAGATTTGAATATGAAATTTAATATGATTTGAATTTGAATATGCAAAATAAATGGTAATCTCAAAACAATTTAATCCATTTTGAATTCGAATTTCAAATTCGTCGCGTGAATATCCATTAGTATGTGTGTGTTTGATGAGATCATTAACATCAAACTAGCATCAAACTATATCAAATTAAAATATAGTTTGATGAGACCACTAGCATCAAACTATATTATACGATTTATATCTCAATAATCATTAGTACATGTGTGTGAACTATAATATACGCTTTATATCTCAATAATCATAATAATAATAATTATATAAATGTTAGATTTTTTTATTATAAGTTGAATATGCAAAATTTTGTATGAAATGAAATATAACTAAGAGATTTTGCAAAAAAAAAAAAAAAAATTGAGCAAGTAAACATGAAACTTGTAAGAATAATATTTGTCGCAATAAAAAAAAATCTTGAAAATAAAATTTATAATCCTATGAAATGAAGCAATATAGTTAGAATATAAAAAAACTCGAAGATAAAATTTTTATTTTAGAAAATGAAATCACTTAGAAACTAATATTGATTTAATAGTGTATATAAAATCCCATAATAAAATTTATATGATTATGTATAAGTTTAATGTGAAGAGATGACATGAATGTAATCTCTATAATATTATTTGAGAAGACATTTTAAAAAATGAACTTTGTTTTGTAATTTATTACATGAAATGCCATTACAAATAACAAATAATAATTGAAATATGAAAGGATATAATAGTTTTTTAAAATTATTGATTAGAATATGGAAAATATATATTTTGCATTAAAGAAGTTATTTATTATTTAATTTTTTAATTATTTTTAATACTATATATTTTAAAATAATAATCAATTCATATATATTCAAAGAAAAAAATCTATTCAAAATCTTGCTATATTTTTCACTATAATTTATTATATTTTATTTGAATATATATCAAAACAAAAGTTGAAAAATATTTTACTAATTTTATAAAAAGTTAGACACAAGATTGTTTCTTTTTTTAAGAGTTCGTAGACTAACCACAAAAACTAGAATCATTTAACGGTGCATATTAGAGTTATGTTTTCAATATTATAAGTTTTTGCGGGTTAGCCCAAATAATACTTTAGTTCAATGCAAAACGGGTTAAATAGACAAATTATTACAAATTAACAGTTTTATCTATAATCATTAGTTAGTTATTGTAAAATTCAGATAAAAACAATTTTCTTAAATTTTATAACAATTTTTTTTTTAAATTATTCAGCGCTATAATTAGCGCGGGTTAAATCCTAGTATATATATATAAAGGAGAATTCCTTCTCTTCTTAGGCTGCCACCTCATTCTCACATACTCTATAATCTTGACACCTCAACATTCACTTATTCTCTATTACATCTCCTAATCACATAATCAATTAATTCCATAATTCTCATAATAATTGTGTTATCATACATTCATTCTCATAATAATTGTCATCCATTAATATAATAGTTTTCATTAGAATATGAAAAGACATTTTGTTATACAAGATATATCATATATTATTGATCTAAAAAAAAATCAATTGATGAATTTTAGTTTTATGAGATTTATTAATAGAGTTTAGAAAAATATTTACTTTTAGATGAATACATGAAAATATTAATAATAATTTCACTACATTATAGTCTATATATATAAAGGAGAATTTCTTCTCTTCTTAGGCTGCCACCTCATTCTCACATACTCTATAATCTTGACACCTCAGCATTCACTTATTCTCTATTACATCTCCTAATCACATAATCAATTAATTCCATAATTCTCATAATAATTGTGTTATCATACATTCATTCTCATAATAAATGTCATCCATTAATATAATAGTTTTCATTAGAATATGAAAAGACATTTTGTTATACAAGATATATCATATATTATTGATCTAAAAAAATTTCAATTGATGAATTTTAGTTTTATGAGATTTATTAATAGAGTTTAGAAAAATATTTACTTTTAGATGAATACATGAAAATATTAATAATAATTTCACTACATTATAAGCTTAGCTTCATATAAAGTAAAAAGTTATGATTCTATGATAAATAGATTATATAAATTGATAAAGTAATGTATATTATAATAAGATATAAGATTAGATAGAAACGGGTAGGATAACCGGATTCATATATAATTTTCCTAAATCCAAAAAAAAAACAAATTCGGAATCAGAATTTTTAATATCCGCAAATATCCAAATCCATTAAAAAGCAAAAATATTATAATAATATAAATTCTACAAAATTTAAAACATTAAATCATAAAATGAAATTTAACATAAATATTATATACACTTAATATTATTTTATAATTTTATTTGGATATAAAAACATTTAATTGGTTTCTCATGGCTTCTTAGTCTTATTGGACAAGACTCTAATTGTAGAATTTAGTGTTTATAATTTATGTATTTATTTGTTTTATAAATAAAATCAAGAATGTTGTGTAGTCGTTGTTTTGGACAAACTTTTGGAATTTGTTAGTTAATTTCAAGTAGGTTATAGGGGAAACAAATAATGCGTTTTGATGGTTAGAAATCATTGTTTAAGCATGCGAACAAATATTTGTTCAACAAAAGATACTCACAAGAGCTTCCACAAGCTCGAATTGCAACTCCAATCTTTTGATGGGTATCCAAGAATGCATGTTATGAGAGGCAAATTATAGTATATATCCCAAAATGATCACGTGTTCAAACCAATCATTGAGAGGACGAATGGGTGAAGTCTTCCCAAAGCTCTTGAACACTGAAGTCAAGAAGTAGACACCAAAAGTGACCCAAAAATCGAAAATATGAAAAAGACAGTGAAAGTTAAGGATTATGTTTTATCGGAATAAAGTATAATTTGTGCCCCAAGAACCCAGACGACTCGTGAGTCGTGACCTTTGGAGAAGAGGAAAGAATCCCGTAAGAAACTGAATCTGATGTTGCTCCTATCTAATCCATAGCTTATTACAAACTCCGAAAGGAATATATCAGGAAAGAATTTCATTTTCACTTTTTTACTACTACTAAACTAGAAAGATATATCATGGTTAGTTCATTCGTAAACAAAAACTTATAAGCTGAACACCAATAACATCATAGAACTAACAATCCCAATGCTCAAATACCTAAACGTTAACGGAGCATGAAACAGAGTCAATATTTCACTTAATTACTCACACTAAAATTTTCAAACATAACACGAAACAAAGTCAATCTTTCACTTGATTACTCACCCATAAAATTGGCTAAGTAACAAATCAGCCACCAACGGTTAAAAGTGACCAAAATTTCGAATCAAAGTTATATATGGTATAAAAAAGTAGTTTACTTAATCAAGTTATTTCTTCTAATCACTAACAAAAATATCCTTGATAAATCCATCATATCCTTAAATAATATATAAATCTTGCTATAAGAATCAAGTTATTCAATCAACAAAACAACAAAAATTACAAGATATATCTTGCTGAAAATTTTAGTCACAGTTTCTCTAAGAATCAAGTTATCTAAAAATCAAAATTACAATAATATTTGAATTTGCTATAAGAATCAAGTTATTTAATCAAGATATATTATTAGCCGAAAAAAAAAAAAAAAATCAAGATATATTATTTGAAAACAAGACTATAAAATTTGAGATTCACAACTGCTGAAAACATTACCCCAAATTTCTTCACATATCCATCAAATCCTTAAATTATTATTGTTGTTAATTAGAATCTAGCTATTTCGTCATAAACACAAAAAAGTAGAAATTTTTACTATACAAACCTTGTCGAAGGAGAAGAAAACCTTTGTAATAGAGAAAAAGAAAATCAAACTGAGATATGATTTCACACCATCGGAATCGAGAGATGAACAATTTTAAAACAAGTTGAGATACGGAGTAACAAATTGATTACTTCAGTTTTGATTTTCAGAGATTTTAAGCGTTTGAGATTTTGATTTTCAATAAGAGTTCTGTAAAGAATGTCCCGTAAACAATTTAGTTTAGTAAATCAAGAAATAGATTTTAGTTTTAAATTAAAATCAATTTTAGAAACGACGTTATTTTTTTTCTTTTTTAGTTTTCACATCATTTGATAAAATGATTGATTTTTTTTTTTAAAAGAGACGTCTTATGCCTAATATCTGATTTATTGGCTAGATGCTAGATTATCTTCGAACACCGATTAGCATATAATAATGTTTTTAGCATTAGATTTTGGGTAATATATGCTATTAATATAGAAATGAATAATAGCACCAGAAGCCACTTTTTAAACTTTCTAAAATTTGTAGACACTGAATTTTGTCGTGTTTGTTTTTTTTTCACTTTCGCTATGTCAAATGACCCTTCTTTTCACTGCACCGGGTACCGTACATAAACGGATGTGTTGTACTGTAGCGGGGCAAACTCGGCAAAAATGAACGTATATAGTAACCGAAGTGTTACAACCCAATAACACTTTTAGAAAGTGTCTAAATCCTAAACATAGTATTATTAAGTGACAACACATGCCAAACTCCCGTATAGAAATTCGATAACAAACTCGTGTAGTTCTTAAAAGTTTTCATTTCACATATTATCCAATGTTCTTTAGCTTTGATACCACCAAAGCGTGCAAGAAAACAAATACAAAAAGAAAGGTCACACCAAGAGTAAAACAACAGGTCATAAATAACATATACTACTATATAGTCTTATAAGAATTTAATTACTGAACTAACTCTTTTACCTTTTGGAGTGAAAAGAGACAAGACAATGGACCGTGGGCGGATCCAGAGTTTCAGACCAAACATCACGTTTTTTGCTCACTCACTTGTTGTACTACTATTTAACTCTTTTCTCTAGACTGTTTTACTGTTTTCTTTCACTGCAAAAAGCTTACACGTGCAACTGTCTCACCATTTGTTTTTTAGGAAAATGAAAAATTCAAATAGGAGACAAAAGTTCTTATAGTGGTTTGGTTTCACTTTTATTGTTCTCTATATTGTTTACCTCACGGATTCGCTCACATACAATTCACATTAAGAACGGCTTAAAACTCAACCTCATGCTATTTAGTTAGAGTCCGAATTTGACAATTTGACAATTCTTAGACAAGTTTTTTTAAAGAAAATTGTAGCTGAACTAATTAATTATATTATCACCTATGTGCTGTGGGTGTTAATTAGTAGATGGAAAGAATTGAGGCGTTGATAATTAGTCTCATCATTAATATAATATTTGTCCTTATCTTCCAACAAGTCTTTCATCATTCCGATAACAAAGACAAAACAGAGAATTGAAGAAAGAGACATTTGTGTTATTATCAGTATTTATCATAAAACGCATAATATTAAAACACTATTATATTCGGCGTAAATTGGCTCCATTATTATTTTTTTATTTTGCTTCCCCCCCATAATATTCAACGTTTCCCACCAGGGAAATCCATGCAAATCCAGCCTAAAAAGCCAATGCTTTATAAGAAAACCAACAAAGAGATCCCTATAATCTAAGATTGTAACAAAAGCCCCCAAAATTATATTCTTTTACAGTTCATACCTTTTCTATTATTAATCACTTGCAATTTGCCAAAATCGATTAAACGTGCTAAATAAAATTCGAGTGAAAACAATATTGTTAGACGAATGTAAATACAATTTTTTTCTTATAAAAGAATTTTGAGATCAAATCCAAACTAATTTTCAGAACTCGTAAAGCACCGGGTATTTATATCATTTAATGCATTCATAGTAGTTAAACATGATTAAAATTATAGTGGGAGCAGTTAAATTCTAGTTTTCCAACCGCATGATGAATCTTTTAATCAATGTTCAAAAAATCGCTAGACGATAGTTAGGCATGTGATAGGGATTGGTGCTTAGGCGGATTAATCGGAGCCTAGGCGAGGTCTAGGCGTTAACGAATTTTTTATATATTTTATATGTATATAATATATTTTTTAAAAGATTTTAGTGTTTTATTTGTAAATTATATTGGTAATTTTTTTGTTTTGGATAGAAAAAGAAGGGAAAACTAATAAATTATATTCTAAAATAAAGTTCAATATAGAAACAAATATAAAATCATAAAGTACGTAGAAAAAGTTAGAAATTGTGGTGTCGTGTTGATGATAATTAACCCTAAAGCCACTTTGAGTTTTTGAGTCTTTGACGTTTCACATTTTTCTTGTTTTTTGTTTGTTTTCACTTTTTTAAACCATGTCTCTTTAAAAACTCCTAAAAATAATTGAAAATAGCTAAACCAAATACTAAACCGTCAATTGATCGACTTGACCGATTTGTTCGCTTTGTATCAATTTGGTCCGACTTTGTCCGATTAGAACCGCTTAAACCGGAAATCCGATTTTTCTCAACGGTTACATCTGAACCGGCGCCTAGACCGATTTTTTTGAACCATGCTTTTAACCAATAGACCACCATAAATTGGTTTAAAATTTTACGAAGAAAAATTTTCGTTAAAATATTATAAGATATTATGATACACAATACTATAAATTATTATCTCATTATTCAATCAATATGGTAATTTTATGATAAACGGATTTATTATAACAAAAATGATCAAATATTACTTTTAAACCTTACATTCATTTTCATTAATGTATCTATAGAATAAACAAGTATGGTATATAAAAAAACAATTATAGTGCATTGTTTATTCTATATGTGGTTACCAACTTACCATATTTTCAAATATAGTCACGGATAGATTGTACTCATATATTCTATATGTGACTATATTTGAAAATATGGTAAATTGGTAACAGTCACAGATAAAATAAACAATGCGTTATAATTGTTAAACAGTGCGTTGCAATATATGAGTACAATCGTTTAGAATTGTACAATCGTTTGGAATTGTCAAGGGACGAGAACTTACTTGACGAAGCAGCACCTGCAGGAGTTGCACCGCTATTTTTCTCCTGATTTTATTTTCCTTTCAGAAACTAAAAATTCTTTTTCTTTTATGCAAGACTTTCAATTTTCTTTTGGTTATAATAATTTGTTCACCGTGGAACCGGAAGGAAGAAGCGGTGGACTAGCACTTTTTTATATGGATTCTTTTGAGGTTACAATTCTGTTTTCGAATAATCGTATGATCGACATTGAGGCTTTGGTCGACTGAAAAAAGGTGTTTATGACCTTTGTGTATGGTGATCCGGTCGTTAAGTGCCGTGAAAATGTTTGGGAGCGTCTAACTAGGATGCGCCTCTTGAGGACATGAGCATGGTTTATGATTGGAGATTTTAATGAGATTACAAGTAATCAAGAGAAGAAAAGTGGTCGAAAACGACCCAAATCATCGTTCTTACCCTTTAAAACCATGCTCTCGAATTGTGGTATGACTGAATTCACGTATAAGGGTAACTCCCTCTCTTAGCTCGGTTACATGAAATCTGGAAGAGTCCAATGTCGACTAGATAGAGCTATAGGTAATGAGGAGTGGCATCATCTATTTTTCCACACTAATGTGGAGTATTTGAAGTTATGGGAGTCAGATCATCGGCCGGTTTTGGCTAGAATCCAATCAAAACCGGGCAGAGTTCAAAAGGGTTTTAAATTCGATAAACACTGGTTAGGAAAAGCTTGACTAAACGATACTATTGTGAAGGGTTGGGGATCCTTCGAAGGCTCTGATTCGAGAAATTTCCACTCGAAAATAGGGACTTGTCGTAAAGCGATATCTAGATGGAAGAGATTGAACCCATCCAATGCAGCAAAAAAAATTGAGGATATCAAACGTATACTTGAACAAGCCCAAATAGACGACTCTTTCCCAAGTGAAGAGATCCTGAATTTAAAATGGGAATTATGCACTGCCTTTCGCGAAGAAGAATTATATTGAAAGAAAAAAAGCAGAGTTGTTTGGCTAAAGGAAGGAGACCGGAACACGAAACTTTTCCACGGGACAACTAAACATCAACGGGCACGAAACAGAATCACAAAGATCAAAAAATCTGATGGATCATGGGCAGAAGATGAAGATGGTATAGAGAAGGTAGCCACATATTACTTCAAGAATCTCTTCACGACGTCGCAGTCAAATGATTTTGGGGAAGCTCTCTGGTACGTTACCGCGCAAGTCTCCCCAGAGATTAATGCTTTCCTCACCCGGCCTCCAACGAATGAGGAGATAAAAAAATAGTTTTGAGATAAATCCCGAAAAAGCGCTCGGTCCGGATGGGATGACATGCTTATTCTACCAGATGTTTTGGGAAGTGACAGTGAAATATATCATCAATCTGGTAAAAGACTTCTTTGTCACGGGAAGTTTTGACGCTCGTCTCAACCAAACCAATATTTGCTTAATCCCGAAAACAGAGAGGCCGAGAGAGATGACGGAGTTTAGACTCATCAGCCTTTGCAACGTAAGCTACAAGGTCATCTCCAAGATTTTGTGTAAACAACTAAAGCGTTTCCTGCCGAAGTTAATCTCGGAGACTCAATCAACTTTCGTGGCTAGACGTCTGATCACAGATAATATTCTTGTAGCTCAAGAAATCTTCCATGCCCTACGAACACATCCGATTTGTAAATCTAAATTCGTGGCAATAAAAACGGACATGAGTAAGGAATATGATAGGGTGGAATAGAATTTCTTGTAAGTGTTAATGCTTAAAATGGGCTTCGATGCGAAATGGGTTTCCTGGATCCATTGGTGTATGTCTTCGGTTTCATACCAAGTCCTCTTGAATGGAGAACAGAAGGGAAATATAAGCCCATCTCGGGGTCTTCGTTAAGGAGATCCCCTTTCACCCTTCCTTTTTATTATCCTTACTGAAGTCCTTATCGCACAGCTTCGAGGAGCGGAAGCAGAATGGCGTATAACGGGACTAAAAATAGCGCAAGCAAGCCCAGCGGTTTCCCATCTTTTGTTTGCGAATGATAGCCTCTTCTTCTGTAAAGCGGATGTCTTGCAATGTGCAGAGCTGATGAAGATATTAAATTGCTATGGACGAGCCTCCAGACAACTGCTAAATGTCTCCAAATCGTCCATCCTTTTCAGAAGTAAAGTGGCCCCCGAGGTCAAGATCGAACTTAAAAGGACGCTAGGCATTTCGAAGGAAGGAGGTATGGGTATGTATCTGGGCCTCCCCGAACGGATTTGTGGATCGAAGAAACATGCCTTCGCCTTTATGCCTTCGCCTTTATTCAAGAACGCCTAAACAACCGAATTAACTCTTGGCCAGGAAAGTTTCTATCAAAAGGAGGGAAGGAAGTCCTTATTAAATCGGTTGCGCAGGCTCTCCCGAATTATGTTATGTAATGTTTCCTTCTACCCAAGAGACTATTAATAAACTTAAAGGTGATATCTCAAAATTCTGGTGGAGTACCAAGCAAAATAATCGGGGCCTACATTGGATAGCATGGGATAAAATATGTCTCCCCATTGATAAAGGCGGTCTGAGCTTCCGTGATCTCAAAAAAAATTAATCTCGCACTCCTTGCGAAGCAATTATGGCGTATTATCCAATTCTCGTTTTCACTCCTCGCTCGAGTTCTAAAAAGAAGATATTTTCGATACTCAACCCCGATGGAAGTGGGAAAAGAAAACTCCCCATCTTATCGGTGGCAGAGCATTATGGCTTCTCATAGCCTCCTCCAAGCCGGTCTAAAGAAATCGATAGAATCGATGTTTAATACGAAAGTATGGCAGGACAATTGGATCCTAGTAATTCCTTCTAGACCAGCCTCAGATAATGGTGTTTTCCGAAACCCGCTCATCTATGTAGGACACCTGATTGACCAGAATACCAAGGAATGGAGATTGGAAACTTTACAGAATCTCATCACCCCTGAAGACATCTCGTTAATACGGAGTATTAAGCCGAGCCGAGGCTACAAGGCGGATGTTTTCTGCTATAATCATACAAAGTCAGGCATTTACTTGGTAAAAAAACAGGTTATGCACTCGCAATCCAGCTGAAAGTGGAAGAAGGTCTGCAACGGATCCTCGAGCTCAGTATCACACCTCTAAAAAGAAAAATCTGGTCGTTGAAAACTCCAAGGAAGATCCAACATTTCATGTGGCAGGCAGTCTCGGGGTGTGTCCCCGTATGTAACAACCTGGCAGATTGTCACTGCGGTACATACCGTTTATGTCCGCGATGTGGAGCGGATGTGGAATCTATAAATCACCTTCTCTTCGAGTGTCCCCCAGCAATCCAGACATGGGCACTTTCAGGGATTCCATCCAGTCCGGGGCTTTTCCCGAGTGATTTCCTCTATAGAAATTTTGATTATCTCATTTGGCGTGCAAAGGAAGAAGGTGTAATATTTGGAAGGCCATGAATGACAAAACCTTTAATGGCAAGGATGTCTCTCCCGTCGATACCCTTCAACTCGCCATCCATGAAGCATAAAATTGGAAAGTTGCTCAAGTGGTCTCGCAAATAGGGGAGGAAAGCGTCAACCTACCGGGCTCGCCCCAAGGTGTTGAGAGAAGCGGACCAAGACCTCGGTGCCAAATAGATGCCTCATGGGCATCTGATGATGTCCTGTTTGGGGAGGTTGTGTAATCGAGTTAGTGAACGGACGAAGAACTTTCGGTGCCTTTGCGAATGAAAGAACTTTATCCCCCTTTCATGCTGAATTTAATACCTTATTATGGGCCATGAAGACCGCCTTGCAACTAGGAGTACTAGCGATGAATTTTGAATCAAATTGCCTACAGATGGTTAAGGTGATTAATGAAGAGGGAAAATGGCCTGCTCTGGCCTCGGAAATTGATGAGTTCAATCATTTACGTTCTACTTTTGTTTATCTTGATATTTCCTTTATTCCTCGTATTCTCAATGTCCGTGTCGATTCCCTTGTAAAATGAGCTCGAGCCCGAGGTATTGTTTTTTCCTATGTACACTCTTTGATTCCGATCTGAATTGTCTCCGATGCTACCCTACTCGAATCATCGTAATAATATATGGAGATTTTGATGTAAAAAAAAAAAAACATGTAAGTTCTAACGATTAGGGATTCTTAAGAAAAGAGTAATCGAATAAAATAAGATGGGTTTTGGGNGGGGGGGGGGGGGGGGGGGGGGGGGGGGGACAAAATACAAATATAGATAAATATGAGATGAAAGAAAGAAAGTTCAAAAGGTAAGGGTTTAGAACAGATATAACGAAACCTATACGGAGTAAGTGTGATAATAGCTAAACAAAAAAACTCAGTGATCATTTGGTGTAGAAATAGCAAATATTTTAATCTCTAGTACCAAACCAAGTGGAACTACAATTTTTTTAAGAAAAAAAGAAGTTAAAGCCTTTCTCTTTCTACTTGGCTGTTTCATCATCTTCCTCCTCTCTCTCCAAAAGACAACAGTCAACAAAAATTCATAGCCCCACCAAGAAAAAAAAAAAGTTTCTCAGGATTCTCTTCTGAATTTTTTGTTTTTCCTACATAATCACAGATTCAAAATGGGGTTTATTGGTGGGTTATAAGTAAAAATTCAGTACAAGTTTGTTTGTTAGTTTATTCCATTTTCTTGATTTTTTTGTTTGTTTGCATACTTTATAAGCAATGGAGTCCCACCAGAACAACACAGACCATCATCATAATCAAACCACCGGTTCAGCCCAGCTGGTTCCATTCATGGGACCCAACTCCGGTTCAATCTCAGCAACCGCCACCACCACCACAACAAACGCAGTCTCCACCGTCTCCGCCCAAAAAACCATCGTGAAGCGGCCGTCGAAAGACCGTCACATAAAAGTAGACGGACGTGGCAGGAGAATACGTATGCCGGCGATCTGCGCGGCGCGTGTCTTTCAGCTAACACGCGAATTACAGCACAAATCCGACGGCGAGACGATCGAATGGCTGCTTCAACAGGCGGAGCCGGCGATCATAGCCGCCACGGGAACCGGAACCATTCCGGCTAATTTCTCAACTCTCAACGTCTCTCTCCGTAGCGGTGGCTCCACTCTCTCAGCTCCACCGTCAAAATCAGCTCCTCTTTCTTTCCTCTACGATGGGACCCACAACAACAATTCCTCCGATGATCCGAGGAAGTTCATCGGAAGGACGATGGCTCAAAACGCAGCCGTTTTCGGTTTCCAGCAACAGCTTTACCCTCCTCAACACATCATGAATGATTCTAATTCTCTCACTAAATCATTCCGTGAAGAAGATCTCTTCAAAGATCCTAATTCACTCGATCAAGAACCCGGTTCAAGCTCGCCTAAACCTGGATCCGAAGCTCCTGATCAAGAATCCGGTTTAACCCGGTCTAGAACACAGAACATGATACCGCCGATGTGGGCGGTGGCGGCGCCAACGCCAGCTTCTACAAACGGTGGTAGTGCGTTTTGGATGTTACCAATCGGAGGAGGAGGAGGAGGAGGAGGTTCGGCCATCGCGCAGGATCCGTCGCAGCATATGTGGGCGTTTAATCCGGGTCATTACCCGGGTCGAATCGGGTCGGTACAGCTAGGGTCTATGTTAGTACAACAAACGGTGGGAGGTCAACAATTAGGGTTAGGTGTTGCGGAAAGTAACAATTTAGGGCTATTTTCCGGCGGAGGAGGAGGAGACGGTGGTTATGGAGGCGGAAGCGGTGGTCGTGTTGGTCTTGGGATGAGCCTCGAGCAAAAACCTCAACGGCATCAAGTGAGTGACACTAGTGGAGACCAAAACCCTACTACTGCTGGTTCTCCTTGAAGTGTGACGTCATAATTTGTCTACTTCATTTTTAGTAATTTTTTGTTGTTTTTTTAAAAGTGTGAATGTGTGTGATTTATTGCAACTTTTGTTGAGGATTCCGATGTTAATTATATGGTTTTTAGGGTTTGGTTTTCGGGATTGCCAAATTGTTGTTATTTAAGAAGAAAAAAAATGGAATATTTTTTGCTTGCATAATTACTCTTGAATTAACCAAAGATAAAGTGAGTTTTGTAACTCTTTTTTTTCGACAAAAAGCAAAATATAAGTAATGGATGAAAAATAGTAATAAATGGAAACCTTTTTTTCCGTTGTCGTCTCTTTAATTTCAAAACCGCTAATATATTTGAAATATTTCGAATTGATTACGGTTCGTCAAAAAGTAAGGAATATGAATAAAATATATGGTGTAGAGATAAACTTTATTGGGTGCATGAGCACCACATGTTTGGATACAAATGGTTTTTTTCAGATTTATATTAATTTGAGAAAGAAAAAAATTTCGTGTTTTGTTTATCATACTTTTGTAATAATATCTACAGAAAAATTGTCCACTTAGCAACATGGACACGTCAGTGAGAACTGTCGGAGAAATCATTCCAGTTTGTTCACACTTCACACTAAACCATAGTTTTGTGTGTTCCTTAGATTCTGTGAGCCCAAGTCCAAGTCGTGATCTTTTATCGGATCATGAATCTGGTCAATATATAAGATGAGATTCCAGATGGAGAGAGACGAACAAAAAGGTATAAATGTGAGTTTATATGTAGAGGTTGAGAACTTTGCGACTTACATAGATACAACCCAGCCAAACCTTCTAAACTATATCTTTAGTTACTAGACCAAATGAATGGCCAGCATTCGCAGTAGAGCTGAACATGAAGATTTTGGTGGTTTTTCCCAAGACATGAACGTTTATTTTTGAGCCGAGAACCATAATTTTTTCAAGCGGACAACCTAGCTAGAAGCACTCATACACGGAACCGTGTCTTTTCTTATGTGGGCACATCGGTGTCTTTCTAATTTAGATGTTAAAAATTCGTGTTTGCGGATTTGTATTATTGAATGTATTTTCTTGTGATAAAAAAAAAGATTAGTAACTTTTATCGCACATCAAAAATACAAAAATTTAGCTGCACCAAAAATATATAGTATCATTTATTTCTTAATCTATTGTTTTTACTAAACATATTTTGTGTCCTACTACTATTTACCAATGTTTTTTCTTGTCAAAAATACTCGCATTGCTTTATGTCACTAATCAAATTCATACACGTTTTGAATTTTTTTTGTTAAAGTAGACAATATGAATTCAACTAGATACTGATTAACACATCAATTACCTAATGTGCACACTGTAACACTTAGGGATCGAACCACGTGAGATTAAGAATAGCTACACTAAGAATACAAGAAACTATAAATGAGCTAAACAAGATAAGAAATTTGGTTTTTCTAACAATCCTAATGAAACGAAGATTAAAGCAATAAATGACCAAAAACAAAAGACTAACAATATTATTTGAATTCCACTACAAGAAAACACCCGTTTTACAACAGACAGATTCGATGTAAAATCGATGTAAAACATGGTTTCCGACGGATTAACGACGAATGCCAATTCGTCGTAAAAGGATCGTTGTAAAACCCTAATCGTCGTAAAATTTGAGACGTATAAAAAGCGTCGTAAAATCGTCGTAACATATTCGTCGTAAATTCGTCCTAACGTTAGGACGAATTTACGACGTTTAAACCACTGGATGATACGACGAGTATACGACGAATGTTTACGACGATATTACGACAAATAGTGAAGGAGTATTTACGACAACTTTTACGACGGTTTATTTACGACGATGTTACGACGGACTTATTTACGACGATATTACGACGGATTGATTTACGACCATATTACGACGGTTTTATTTGCGACGTTATTTAAGACGATTTTACGACGGAATTATTTACGACAAAATTACGACGATCTATCGAATTTAATTATTAATTTAAATTATTTAATTAATAATTTTAATTAAATAAAATTATATTTATAATAATTTAAAATTTAAAATTAAATTAAAATTTTATAAATAAAAATCTGAAAATACAAAATAAAATCCGAAAATACAAAATAGAAAATCCTAATTATTAAGACCAAACTCTTCCAAAAGCTCCTCGTCGGTACGGTTAACCACGTCCGATACCCGATCCGCGGGAGGATTCCTCGACGTTGATGCTTGTTGCGCTTTTAGCGCTGCCGCCAATACAGGATTATCCACGGCTAGAAACTCGAACAGAGTATCATATCCTTGGATCGTCTTACCTAATCCACGGATCTGCTGATGGTCTTCCGCTTGCTTTGCCCGTAAATTGTTGATCTCGGTATTGGCGGTGTTCAACTCGTTCCTCAATCCAACCGGATCGTCGTGAGGTACGGAAGCCGAGGCAACAAATCTACCTCGAATCGATCCCAAACCTAAAACTCCGCCTTTCTTCTTCGGAGCAACCTAAAAAACGTTAAAATTAATAAATTTAAATAAGAAATAATTTAGTAAAAATATAATGTGATATTTGTTACCTCTTCAAATATCTCGTCCATCTGGGCTGTGGTCAAAGCGGCATTGGACTGGACCGAGCTTCCGCCAGGTGATAGCTGCTGAGAGAGTTGAGTTTGACGCTCCTCGATCCGTGCCTGCACGTCATTGTAGACCTGATCCGCTCGAGGATCCACAAAAGAACCGTCCTTCTTTTTGTGAGTTTCCTCAAAAACTTTAGTCATCGGAGAAAGTGCGCCTCCGTTTGCCTACAAAATAAAGATTAAAAAATTAACAGTTAAAGATTAAATTTAATTAGTTAAAAAGCATAAAAAAAATATAAGGAAAAAAATCATACCATTTGTAGACGCCTTCCCGCAAATGACGTCTGACCTGAAGTATGTGGCAACACCGCCCGACGACCGTCTGGATCGATAGTGTTCCGGGAAGCGGAACACTTAGCAGCCACCGCCTGCGAATGCGGTTTCGTCCAGTATGCCTTCAAGCCGTTCCAGACTTCGAAAGACATGTACAGGGGCTTCGCCTCATCGCCGCCAACCTCCCACTTCCGCTTCCAATCGGAGACGGTATTGTTGAGCCAGAGTTTTCCCTTTTCCTTAAACTCTGTCTTCACCGTCTCGTTGATCGCAACATCCCAGTGCCATTTTTGCTATAAAAACAAGAAAACAATTAGAAAACAATAAATAAAATTAAATTAAATTAGATAATAATTAAAAAAAAAAAAAATTACCGCGAAACATTTAAACCACGTCTCAACGACGTCGCCCGGAACGGCCGACCAATTGTAGTGGGGCTCGTCGAAGTAGGCCTTGATGATGTTAGACACACTCCGACCGACTTTGTTGTCCTCCTTAAACCTGAAATATAAAAATATAATTATCAGTTAAAAACATATATATATATATATATTAATGAAAAAAAAAAAATCTTACGTACCAAAAAGTGTTGGGCGGGCGGAGGGGATCTAAACGGGGTAAAATATGATGACTCGGCGACTGCAAAATGTCCTCGACCGTCAATCCCGCATATGGCAAAACGGGTCGAGGTGCTGCAGGTGGAGGTGTAGTAGGCATCTGTGGGGCGGGCCCGGTCTCCGAAACCAAAGACGGGGTGGCAGACGATGACGGGACATCCGAGTTAACACTCGGTCTCGACTCGTCACCCATAAATGCCTGATAGTGAGTCTTACGTGGCCCCATATCTAAAAAATAAGAAACGACTATCAAAAATATAATCCAATCCTATCTAATTCCAATCATAATTAATAATTCTAATCCTAACTAATAATTCCAATCCTATCTAATAATGATAATCCTATCTAATATTTAAAATTATATAATTAAACTAAACAATTAAAAAAAAAATTACCTTAGTTTGGCTTAGAGAGAGAGAGAGGTCACGGTAAAGAGAGAGACAGAAGAAGATTGTGAGCGATGAGGAGAGAAATCTCGCTGGGTTATATAGATTTTGTGGCCGTCGTAAAATCGATGGTAATTTACGACGATTTTACAACGGATCTGTCGTAAAATCGTCGTAACTCATGAAACCGTACTGTAAACCAATAAAAAACTTTAACAACGCGGGAAATTTTTAATCACGGGTCAAAATTAATTTCCGGTTACGACGAGTTTACGGCGGATCCTTCGTAAAATCGTCGTAAATTACCATCGATTTTACGACGGATCCGTCGTAAACTCGTCGTAATATAGAAATCTAAACCCTAAACCCTAAACCCTAACATACATAACCGTGCTGAATTAACGAAGTAAATTTGTACATCAAAAACTTTTCATTGTACATAATATAATCAATAATGACGCTTCATTCTAACAAATACTAAATTTCCTTATCTCCTCCTACTTATGTATAACATTCGTTCGATAAGTTTCTTCGTAACTTGCATGAAGTATAAATTGTTAATCATTTTTGTATTATGTCAAAAAACTAACCGAGAACATATGTAAAACAATATAATTGATGAAATACCAAACATTTACAACCTATACTCAACCCTAAACCCTATTGAGTATTACGACGAAATTACGACGATTTAAGACACATTAGTCGTAATCGCGTCGTACAAGTATCCGTCGTAACATCGTCGTAATTTGCCGTCGAGTTTACGACGGATCTGTCGTAAAATCATCGCAATCTTAGAAATATAAACTCTATACCCTAAACCATAATACACATATCCATATTGTATTAATTAAGGAAGTATATTTGGTAATCAAAAACTTCTCATAGTAAACAATACAATCAATAACGACGATTGAATATAATATTTGTTAAAATTCATTATCTTACATAATAGTGTATAACATTCGTTCTTATAAGTTCATTCGTAACATGCATGAAATATAAAATGTTAATCATTTTTGTATTACGTATACTACGAATCGAAAACTTATGTAAAACAATGTAATTGATGCAAAACCAAACATATACAACATATCATCAACCGTTAACCCTAAATGATCGTAATTTACCATCGACATTACGATGGATTCGTCGTAACATCGTCGTAAGTATTACGTCGAATTTACGACGATTGTGTCTTCAATCGTCGTAAAGCCGTCGTACTTTAATAACCGGAGATAACCGGAGATGAGATCGAAAGGACCCCCGTAGGTCTAATATTTCCCAAACCTTAAAATACCAGAGTTTGGTTAATATTCGACCTACGGGAATCCTAATGATCCCATCTCCGATTATCTCCGGTCATATGCCGAGATCCGCCCATAATCTTCAAGTTTTATTATACAAATAAAAATAAGAGCAATTACATATATATAAATCAATCAGAATCATCATCTCCGCTCGGTTCATCAACTTCATTGGGTTCATCATCTTCATGTTGAGAATCGTCACTCTCATCAAACTCATCGAAATAGCCTTCTTGTTCAGTGTCGCCAGGTAGATATTCAAGTTCTCTGTTGCGGGGATCAATTAACAGAACGTTCTCCGTAATTTCTGGTTCTGTAATGTCACAACAAGAATCTTGTTGCATTGGAAGATCGTCAACACCAACAATTTTACCCCTTGGAGCTATTTTAATAACCGATAACCATGTGGGCCCGTGTTTCAAACTCGCGGATAAGGCACGAACGTTACTTGTTCTGCTTGTGATGCTAGGATAAATGGTTCAAACTTGTTGTATCGCTGTGCTTTGTTGACGTCTACCACACCAAATTTGTTAATTCGCACCCCTCGACCGACTGTTGGATCGAACCAATCACATTTGAAGAGAACGCATTTCATACTAACCAAGCCGGGGTACTCCACTTCGATTATGGGGTTTTGAAAAAATCTATTGCACTCCTAACACATACTCCGTAGTTGGTAGTTGCCCGCCGAATGCCGTATTTGTATGTATGAAACACATAACCCCGGGGGAAATACATGGGCGCAGTCTTTATTTTCCCGAGGGGACCTAGTATTAACTCATGAAACCATATTGGATATTCGGGGTCGTCATGATCCACCTATGAAAGGCACACATATCGAGAAGTGTGCATGTTAGATCGAGCATCAATAAACTTAATGAATTTTTTTTTATTACGTAAACTTCCTTGCGTCTTTAACCACTTAGCAAAGTGACGATCTTTACGATCGTTAATTTCATCATCTGAAACGCCTTCAAAGCATTCTCGTACCTGACTAACAAATAAACTGCAAAATATAGATTGAAATTAACACCTTTATCTTTATATATAATATTAAATTAATAGTGGATGATTAAATTGTCACGTTACCTCTCGTAAGGTTCCACTTCCTCGTAATTTAGGAGGATAAACGTATGTGCGCTGTGCTTGTCATTCTCGTTAGACCACCAAACTTCCTTCACTTTTCCACCAAGACGACCGATTGGTGAGAAGATGTCTGGGACACCCTCTACTGCATAAGTTCTTCCCACACCACCATCATCATATCGTTGGGGTTTCCGTTTGCGTGTGCGGACTTTCGTAGCGAAATAGTATGAAGTGAAGTGTGAAGTTTCTTCGGTCAAACTTCCCGCAACAATTGATCCTTCAACTCTCGCTAGATTTTTAGCCTTTCCCTTTAAATGTTTCATGAACCGCTCGAATGGGTACATCCACCTAAACTGAACAGGCCCGCCTAGTTTTGCTTCGTGAGGGAGATGAATGGAAAGATGTTCCATAACATCAAAAAACGCCGGCGGGAATATCTTCTCCAGATTACACAACAATATTGGAATATTAGCATCCAACTGTGCAATTACATCTTCTGACAACGTCCGTGTACTAAGATCCCGGAAAAACGCTCCGATGCCTGCAACACCAACATTATATAGTGCAATATATATTTGAACAAATTATTTGTGATATGATGATGTCTCCCTTACCTCCAATTGCTTCGTGAACATTTCCTGGAAGGAGTTCGGCAAATGCGAAAGGAAATAATCGTTGCATAAACACGTGGCAGTCATGACTCTTCATCCCTGAAAACTTTTGTCCTGTCTCAACAGATTTAGCCAGATTGGATACGTACCCATCAGGAAACTTCACATCAGATGAAACCCAATTGAACAACGCTGCCTTTTGTTGGGCACCCAACCGAAATATAGGAACTGGTGATTTCCCATTGCTCATAATATGCAACTTATTTCTGTTGCAAATATCAGGCAAGTCCAACCTTGGCTTTCCGTTGTCTTTGGTTCGTCATGTCACGTTTAACACCGTATGCATGATGTTATCAAAAAAGTTTTTCTCAATGTGCATGACATCAAGATTGTGTCGCAAATGATCTTTCCAGTACGGAAGTTCCCAAAAAATGATTTTCTTGTGCCAATTGTGATTCACCCCGTATCCATCAGGCATATTAGCTGGAGTGTGCCAATTTCCCCCACGATTCACAGTTTCTAGTCCCCCAAAATGATCTATTTGCGCTTCTAGATCTTCCCCAGATAGATACACTGGTGGGGGGGACACGCACGATTTTGTTCTTCCTAAACAATCGCTTGTTTCTCCGATATGGATGGTGGATTGGTAGAAACCGACGGTGACAATCAAACCAGCATGTTTTTTTACCATGTTTCAGCTGAAACGCATCTGTCCGATCGAGGAAATACAGACAAGATAACCTCCCATGCGCCGTCCAACCTGATAGCATCCCGTATGCAGGGAAGTCGCTTATTGTCCACATAAGCACCGCACGCATCATAAAAATTTTCTTCCTCGAACAGTCGTATGTACGAACTCCTGTATACCACAACTGTTTCAACTCTTGTATGAGAGGCTGCAAAAACACATCAAGGGAACGTTTCAGATGCTTCAGACCATGTACTAATATACTCAAGAATAAAAATTCTCTTTGCATACACATATCTGGAGGAAGGTTGTATGGCGTTAAGATTACTGGCCATAAAGAATATTACCTACCAGACATACCGAATGGACTAAATCCATCAGTGCAAAGGCCAAGATACACATTTCGCTTAATTTAGCAAATTCCGGGTGTACCGTGTTAAAGTATTTCCAAGCTTTTGCATCTGATGGGTGAGTCACTTCTCCTTCTCTCTGTGAATGTTCTGCATGCCACCTCATCGATCCAGCTGTCCTTTCAGATTGATACAATCGTTTCAACCTATCAGTTATAGGAAGATACCACATCCGTTGGTACGGTATCTTACTACGCCCAGAAGTTTGTGGCCTGAATCTCGGCTTTTGGCAAAATCGACACTCCTGCAGCTTATCATCATCTTTCCAAAACAGCATACAATTGTCAACACATACATCTATCATCTCAGAAGGCAACCCAAGACTAAACACCAACTTCTGTATCTCATAGTATGTTTCGGCAGCCAAATTATCATCTGGCAAATACTCTTTAATAAGATCAGCCCAATCATCCATGCAAACCTCAGCTAAGTTATGATCAGTTTTAATTGTCATCATCCTAGCTGCTAACGACAACTTAGACTGACCTTCTCTACATCCAACGTAGAGTGGCTGATTTGCAGCAGCTAACATATCATAAAATCGCTTCGCATCTACATTGGGTTCCTCAACACTATTATCAACATTTGTTTCATGAAATGCATCATTGACCATTTCATGCATCCTATCATTATATTGATCATGACCATGATGATAACTACTACCCTGATTATAATCTACATGACCCTGATTACTACTACAATCAGCTTGATTAGTAGTACTCCTTTCAAAACCCTCTCCATGTTGATACCAAACATAATATTGCGGCATAAACCCTCTATTTAGTAAATGCTTCCACACCGTCTCAATTTGCGTATATCTCGTATTCTTGCATTTACGACAAGGACAGAACATCTTACCGCTTTCGAGGGTTGTTTGCATATTTCCGGCCTGATACATGAATATTTCAAGCCCGTCTTTGAATTATTGCGTCAACGATCCCTCCGAATCCTTTTGCGTATACATCCATCGTCGTAGATCGTAAATCGACATTTTATAATAAAAAATTTTGAAGTGTTTTTTTTTTTTTTTTTTGAGAACAGAAGAGATTGTTTTTGTTTTTGATAACTATCGTTCGAAGTTGGTTGTATTTATAGAAATTTTTCGGAATTACCAACAGATTTACATCGAAAATAAATTTACATCGAATTTACATCGTTTATACAACAGAATTACGACGGCTCAATTAGATGTAAAAAATTAGGTGACCCTTTTAAAATGTGCCCACCTACCTAGATGCATTCGACGTAATCTCGTCGTAATGTACATCGATATTAAGTCGTCGTAACATCGATGTAAGTGTTACGACGATATTACGACGATTGTTTGGATCGTCGTAATATCGTCGTACTTTTGACGTCCAATTACGACGATATTACGACGCCAATAATTTACGACGAATTTACATCGAAAAAAATTTGCGTCGTAATATCATCGTAATATCGATGTAAAGTTACGACGGCCAAAATTCGATGTAAAAGTTCGTTGGTAATCGGGTGTTATCTTGTAGTGTTCAAACTAAGGGGGAAACCAAACTAAAACGCTTAAACGATGTAAATCAAGACTAAACAAGTGAACTTTCGGATAAAAGTAATGGATTCAGGCGATTCCTAGCTAATCTATGATGCTCAAACAATCAAATAATGCTAATCCTTATGCCTTAGATTACTAATTTAGACTAATTCATTTCTATGACACTAATCATATGCTAATCATGCAATTAACATAAACTTTCGTTTGTAATGACATAAATAACATGCATTAATCACAAGTCTAATTAGCCACTAAACATTATAATCATCAATTTTCATAGGCTAGGTATGCAAAGCACTTAAAAGATTCGTTCGAGAATTTCATCAAACATCTTATGGGCATGAAATTTCCTAAGTTATAATTTAACTTGGCCAAAACTAATCTAGCATTAAAAACATCTAATAAGCAATAATCTTAACTAATCTAAGCCCTAAACATCATAAAAAAAACTAGTAATCACCATAATCTACCATACCCAAAGGTTCTTAATAAACTACTCACTAATCATGATGAAATCAACAAAACCCATGAAGATAATGTTAATACTCGTGAGATAAAAAAAAAGAAAGATTTAAGATGAAAATAAAAAAGATTGCATTCAAACACTCCAAAATCTCATACAAAAGTCATAAGAACCTTTAAAAGAGCAAAGTATCTGAAAGCTAAAACAAAACTTTAGGAAAAATTAGGTCTAAAGAGTATAAATAGTGAATAGGGGCAAAACAAGCACCAAAAGAAAGCTAAATCGATTTTATATGCTGTGTCCAAATTTGAGATTAATCCAACAACGATAAAATCTCCATCTGACACAATTTTTCAGCTACTTTGGATGGCTTTTGCATTTTCCTTCTACACTTTCATCTAAAAGTGTGTCATTCATCATTTTTTTAATTAAGCTCCGTGTATTTCCAAAGATAAAAAAACATATAAAGAACATAAAAACTATACAAATGTATGAAATGAATGAAAATGCAACTTAAAGCTCTAGATGCAAGACAATACAAAAATGAAACCAAAATACATATATACAACTCTTAAATGGTGCAAATTGAGATCAAAACCAATAAGAAAACGAGTTAGGGTAATACAAAATCCATGAATATCATATACAAACCATAAAATCGACAGAAAAGAAAACGCAAATCATTAGAAGACAAGAATGAGAGACTGTTACACAACCTGAACTTCTAAAGATTTAAGAATGACTAATACAAGATTTAACAAATAAGCTCCCATAAACTGTTAGAAAATTGCTTATTAATTACCCTTGGCTCTAAAGTCAAGATGGACAGACCAGCACTGCACTTAATTGAAAGATAATAGATTTGGTAGCTTTTATTATAAGGTCATTTAGGTGCCATATATTTAAGTAACTAACATTTGATAAACATTTTTTAGGTTTGACTTTGGTGGAAGAAAAAAATTGCCCGAATTGCCCCTACCGATATGATGTCACCATCTCCTTGCGTTACTCTAATTGGCATTAAATGCCCGACAACCCCATTTAATGCATACAGTAGATATATCTTCATTAGAGGCGCCGCCTGCAACGAAACTTTACAGAATCTAATAGTTTGCGTGGTTGGGATGAAGTTAGAGATCTATATTCATCGGTTGTGGGAAAAGCAATATATCTTTGTGCAGTAGTAAAGCTAAAAATATTTCGTTTCTTCCCTATTTTTTACGGTATACTTATGTTGGACTGCCCCAAGAAAACATTCCTCTTCACCTGCTTCAATACTCCAAATTTGTCTGCAGAGAATTAACTGCAATGTCCACCGGATCTAGAAGCGGCGTACAAAGAGAAGAAATGAGGTAGGTTATATAGATTCGTTTGGTAATTGTTAACCGAAATGACAGTTTCAACTGTAACATTATATGCCGTTAATAAAGTTATATGATACCAGGATCACGCAATCCACACTTACAACTCGCAGGATCCGAAACGATGTCGGTAGTTGTTCGTGTAGTCCGTGGGGAATGGAAAAACCAGGATGACGGTACCTGGGTTCACGAAACCACTATGAATACTTTCAACTATTCAATCCGCCTGAAAGAAGGCGACTCGTTTAAGTCCATCGAGGATGCAATCCGGGTGGGGTTGAACCTGAGTCCGACACTCGGAATGGATTTAACATACCAATGGCCCCATTGGATGCTAGGTCCTGATTGGAGAAAATCACCGCCTATATATGTTTTGGATGATGAAGATGCATCTCTATTCCTAGCAATTAGAGCCGATTTACACGAGGTGTTTCTGCGGGTTAGGGTTAGAGAAACGAGATACGCGAAAAACGTTAACTCATTTCGCAGTGTAATTGACTTAAACGCTAATTGCGAAGTTAACCAAGAAGGCTCTAACTCAGTTATATCTTTCGGGAAGATAATCCAGTTGGCAATGACTCCCGGACCCAGTTTGCAAACAGGCTTAAAATGTGATGGACCTTCACGGGACAAAGGGAAATGTATTACACTTAGACAACAAATAGATTGTCCAATGGTTGTTAAATAGTGTGCTCTATTATTTCCATTTAACAATAAAATTCGTATTGAATGTGCGCGCAGGTGTAGCCCTAGAAACCCGAGGCAAGAACGTGGAGGTCTGCCGACGGTTGGACTTTGACCCTTTGGACAAGTTTAGTTTGGGAGGTGATATATCAGTTATCCCGTTTGGCCACAGCAGACAATTATCACGGAAAACAATGCGGGATCCACCAACAAAACTTAGTAGGGGAGAGTCATCGAGGGACAAGGGAAAAGGTATATGAGAAACGAACTTAGCTCTTGTGAAAAGAACTTCCTCGGCTTGAGTTCTATGTTTCTAACTTATTTGATAACCTCATGAAATTTTGAACTCCCAGGAATACTGAGGGGAGAAGATACAAACTTTCCAGACGTTATGGGGGGCGACGACCGTTGTCAGAAGGAGATAGATCTCCCGCAGAATATTTTGGAGCTTAGGCGGTTATTCCATGGCCCTCCTGGCCCATTCGGAAGGGCGACAGAAGACGGTGTCAATACTGACCAACCCCGACAGGCAGAAACAGTAGACCTAATGGATGTTGATGGACCGAGGGATGGAAACCGGATCTCGGCCGCATACAGAGATGCCGGATTGCAGCTTACTCTTGCAGGGTCGTACGTGGGAACATAGAGGGATGACGACGTCGTCCTAACACAGCCCAGAGTCATATCAGTCAGCTCATCGTCGTCGTCGTCATCTGACCCTCCCCCAACAAGTGTAAACAATATGTCGCAAGCTGACCTCACTATCTCGCAAGAGGAAATGGTGATGCGAATATCCCTAATAGGTAAAAAAAAAAGACTCAACTAGTACTAATTGTTAAGAAACATATAAAAGGTCAAAATTTGACATACACATTAACTGTTTGGACATGAGAGGACCTCATAGGACGTTTATTTGCGGATCCCATACCAGACCCGGCGGTGCCTGAGGCATTTCAACCAATAAGTGGGGGCAGTTATCGTTCACTGCAGGTTTCTCCATTACACATGGGGCTCCATTGCGGACAGAAATGGGGAATCGGAACGTGGAGATTGGGTCATCTTCGAGGGACCCCCCACCAAGTTCCGTTGCTGGAGAGACTAGGCGTTACCCACTATCACTATCCGGAAACCCAGTGATAATGACCTATCAGCCTAATGTTGGCGGAGAAACGAGGGTGGAACCAGCATTGCACAAAAGGGATGCCCCTCCATACTTTGACGATCCCATAAATGAAGGTAAAAAGGACTTGTTTGGCAAGAATGTTTATATGGATTACGTTAACAAAAGAGCATGCAATTGTGATAAGTTAGCCGCTATTTGGTTTATGTTAGCGAACTAACTAAGAATTTCATCCTTGACAAGCAGATGCGGTTGCGCGTGGTGTTCGAGACATAGATTACGAAGGGGATGAATTATTTGTTGGCCGCATTTTTAAGACACAGAATGACTGCAAGCTAAAGCTAGCTCTACATGCAATTAACCGCAGGTTCTATTTTACGTACGTTGCCTCCTGTCCCGGTAATATCATCATGGTCTGCGTGGGTAGCAAGTGCCCATGGAGAATATACGCCGTCAGGATGGAGAATGGTAAAAGGTACGAAATAAGGACAGCGACCCAGGAACACACCTGCAGTGTGGACGCACGTGGGGATTTTCACCGCGTAGCCACAACAGCGGTAATTGGGGAAATGGTCCGCGAACGTTATGGTCTAGGCATCAAGGGACCACGAGCTTGTGATCTTCGCCGCTTGCTCCGTCAAAATTACAGCCTACACGTGAGTTACTGGAAAGCATGGAGGGCAAAGGAGATTGTTATGGATAATGCTATGGGTAGCGCAACTGGAAGTTTTGCATTGGTAGAGCCTTATTTTTAAAAACTACTTTCAAGCAATCCAAACTCAGTGGTGGCCTTAGAGACTGAAACAAGTCCAACAGGTGTTGTGCGTTTCAAATACCTGTTCTTGTCGCTGGCCGCCTGCGCTAGCGGTTACCGTTACATGAGGAAAGTTATCGTCATCGACAGTACTCATTTGAGTGGACGCTATGGGGGATGCCTACTAGCGGCAAGTGCACAAGACGGAAATTTCCAGGTGTTTCCATTGGGATTTGCCATTGTTGACAGTGAGAACGACAACTCTTGGGAGTGATTCCTCCGTAAACTAAGCGCAGTAGTCCCGGACGAGCATGATCTTGTCTTCGTATCCGATCGCCACAGTTCAATATACGCTAGCATTAGGAAGGTAAAGATGTGGATCACTGATGGTTGGGTATTATGGTTATGTTGACTAACAATATTAACGGATAGGAAACTGTTAATGTTGTTATCATAGGGAATATGTTAACGTCGTTATCAGACGGTTAATGTTAACGTCGTTATCATATAGAAATTGTTAACGTTGTTATCATATGGAAACTGTTAACATTGTTATCTTGTTAATTTGAATGCAGGTTTACCCGATGTCTTCACATGGGGCCTGTGTGGTCCATCTCCAGCGTAATGTAGTCACCCTTTTCAAGTCCGACCATTTAAGCTAACTCGTGTCCCAGGCTGCCCGTGCATACCGCTTTCGTGAGTTCGACATAGCTTTTGCCGAGATAAAGGCTATTAATAGTGAGTGCGCCGAATATCTTGAACGGGTTTGTTTTGAGCATTGGACAAGGTCTCACTTTGTTGGAGAGCGTTACAACGTCATGACAAGCAATATTTCAGAGGCTTTAAACAAAGTTATGATGATGTGTCGCGAATACACCACGATTTCCATTTTAGAAACAATACGTACAACTCTCGTTTCGTGGTTCGCCATACGGAGGGAGTCTGCCGAGAAGGAAGAGGATATGTTAAATCCAAAGGTTCAGGAAATGCTCATTGAAGGCTTACATAAGTCCTCAGGCTATTTTGTTATGAAGATAGGTAATCTCATTTCCCCTTACATATATGAGCATTTTCCCATATATAGATAACAACGTATTGTTATTTTGTTTAACAATAAGGTGATGGCTTGTACGAGGTACGGGATGAATATGATGTTGCTTACGCCGTACATCTGTTGGAGGAAAGTTGCACCTGCAGGGAGTTCCAGCTATTACGTATACCATGCTGCCATGCCATAGCAGCCGCAATAAGAGAGGGAATCCGTGTGGATAGTTTAGTTGGTGTTCACTACTCCACCGAGTAGCGTCGCCTGGCGTACAGCGGTATCATAATGCCTGTCTCGGATATGGACCACCTAGCACCAAGTGGAACCGATGTTGGCGATGGAAACCTAAAACCTCCCGCTGTCCGCCGACCACCAGGCAGGCCGCATAAGCATCGGATCTTGTCCCGTGGAGAGTTTAAGGTTAGAAGCACAATTTTGTTAGACGAGTGACTGTTAACCAAGTTATACTCCACTTGGTTAACAAAGTTAAGAAAAACTCCGACTTACTTGTCCCAATCTCATTCTTACCAGCGGCTATCGCAGAGAAAATGCACACGTTTCCGAGGCCGTGAACACAACCGTTCAACATGCAAAGCCGCCCTCCCGGTAAAACAATGCATTTCCATATATTTTATCCGAATACATGAAGGAGAGGATTGAATCTTAACAATTGTCCATAAAACTTTGCAGGGGGTGTAGCATCTTCAGTGGGAATAACATAGCGGAATGTTTTGTGTAAATATATGGCTATATGCGAAGATGGTGAAGGATGGTTAAAGTCATCTCATGTTTTATAAAAATATAAATAAATAATGTAGGTAGGCGTCCTCTTTTGATGTGTTTATAGTGACGGCTACTTAGAGCTCCAGATAAGTTTGTTTTAAAACTCTACCACCATCAGTGCACACTGTAAAAGCCATTGCTTAAGAAGTTTGTAAGATATGAATGTAATATGTCATCCTTTAATATGTGTAACTGCTAACATAGTTGCAGCCTCTACTAACGTAATCAGTATGTTATTGACAATTACGAATGTCGTAAAAATGGTAATTTGAGTTCACGTATTTTTGCAATTATGGCAGTTGTAAAGGATTTATGTAAAGGATTTTTCTGTAATCGGTAAGGTATTTAGGTAACTCATACAGGAACATGAACCACAAAACACTACGAAAACGAGAAACAACGTTAGCAGTTAAATGTAAAAGACCTCTACCTTTGCTAACTTAGTGGTGAATATTTAAGAATATTCACGCTGACAATTTAAAGTGACAACTTATTAAAAATATTGCAAGAGGTAAGCATACTAAGCATTCTAAGCACATAAATATGTTCAGAGGTAATCAAGATTTCTCGGTTACATAAAAATATAATATCCACAGTAGATTTCAAAAGATAACGTATTACACATAAGTTTTGACTTCATCGCCTTAGACATAGTTGGTTGTGATCACAAATTACACATACGTTGCTTGTGATTGAAGTCTGGCCTGATAGATTTCAACGACTGTATTGGTGAATGAGGACAACCATCAGTTTCTTGGCCTCTATATCCAGCCTCGCAAAATCATACTCCAAACAGCCCTCCATTCCAAAGATGGCATGATCAAGCATTAGAAAATAGGCGGCCAGACAAGAGTCGGTGGGAGACTTGAGTTGTGGGACTGTCGTGATACGATCAACGGCATACTCACTCGTCGGCAGATCTCTCATCTGGTTGTTCAGCGCCGCCTGCCGGAACAAGTAAGGCAGCATGACTGCGAGGGAGAGGATTTCAGATACCATTCTAGAATCAGACCTTAAGTTGGCATTGCAGTCAAGTACGATAATCTTGGATGAAAGTAGGTAAACCACCAGAAAAACCCATTGCTTGATGTCAAGGTTAAATGGCATGTATAGGTAATCAGCATTAGTGAATAATGTTATTGCGTCTGCAACCCCCGCCCCTGCCAATTTATCAACAGCGGCTTAGGAGAAATTATACTCACTCTTGTTGACAGCCTTCTTAAATTTAGGGTACAACTTCATTAGCTGTGAGACGAACTTGGTATCCAACACTTCAGCCCTCGGCTTTCGCGAATCTACTCTGAGAAAGTGCCTCCCGAGAATACACAGAGCATCCATTACCTGTTAGGAAAATAAAATGAAACTGACTACATAATACATAACCATTTATTACGTACCATGTGAACAAATCTAAAGAAATGACAAACCTTTGCGGGCATTGATTTCTGCCTGGCCACTAATTCTTTGATGTCTTTAGCAGTTAACTGGATTCCCTCTCCAACGGAAATTTTCCTGCTAACAATAATATCGTACACAAGCATGAGATGAATTATTATTGAAACACTTTTCGAAATTAACAAGAACAGTTCATATCTGACCCCTTCAATGACTTAATAGCCTCCTCGTATTGTAAGTCGCCATCATCAGGAATGGCCGAATTGTGAGAAGGGCCCGCAAACATGGCCTTCATTTGTTGGTCACACTGAAATGGACTCTCAATATTATGAGATATCGTGCGCGGGCGTTGGCTTTTCCTTGTCAATCTTGCATTGAAAGTATCCACCGCTGGGGGTTCCCTTCCCCAAGAGGGTTCCCTTCCCCTAGAGTAGTTGTTTGGCCATTGACATCCTAGTATATAAAAATAAGTAATCAGTACATACGGTAACTTGGTCGTCAATATGAGGTAAATGAATGATAACTAATTTATCCGGTATGCGATAACTAGAGTATCGGTCTATACTACTATTGACATCCTATTATATAAAAATAAGTTAGCAGTTGGTACGGTAACTTCGTTGTCGATATGAGGTATATGAATGATAACTAAGTTATCCGGTATACGATACCTATAGTGTCAGCCTATAATGAGCTCGTCTCTTACCTTTGGCTATGCGAGTTGATCTTCTGATGACGTGTCCTGCATTACTAATTGAAGTTAGCTGTGGCACAATACCTTAAAAATCAAAACTTTTAACGTGGTTAGCCTTGTTATCAATTGTATTTAGGTATATGTAAACATTGTTATCCATGGATCTGTAATTTTTAATAAGTTCTAACTTCTCCTGTTAACAAAATGGAACAAATTTACCCCCATTGGCACGTCCATGGCGGAATGATCATCTCGGCACTCACTCTCTCTTTGGGAAAGTGATGTCCCATCCAGATTGGCCATTCCTTCCCCAGAAGCCTGACAAAGGGAATGTATATTTTTCACCCTATTACATTCATTTAGTGAATTGTAAGATATTATTGAAATTGTAAAATTTGAATACCTTCTTTTGATTGTCCACTTCGTTTGTAACCTCTTCACCATCATTTGTTGTCTCCTTGGGGGATACGTTAACTGCTTCGTGCTCCTGTGTAGTAAATAAGCTAATATTAAAATTAAACTTACTAAATTGAAGACAAACTCAATTGTACCTTATCTGTGGCGACTTCTTCTCTTGAAACCTCGTCGGCATCTTCTGAATGACTAACTACTGGACGCTTGGTTATGTCTGCGCCAGCAGCTACTGAAGCACCTCCATAGTGGGCTGCAATCTCCTCAACTGAGGGATATGTTATCGGACTGACCGGTGGATTATATTCTCCGGGGTTATCTCCTCCGAAGGAAGCAGTTAAGGGTGATGAAGGATAATTCGAGTCTAAGGACTTTCTACGACGGGTATAATGGCACCCATTTGGCTGCCGAGAAATGGGACGGCATCTTTTCTTTCCCTTGTTACTACCACCAATATCGCTAACTTCGTTATCCTCACAGGTGCTAAACCAGTTGCTGATTCCATCTACAATCTTGTTGTTGTTTGCGGCTAACAGTAACTCTATCTTCTTATTATTTTCATTTAGTAGGTGTGCTACAATCGACTGGAGAGCCGAGATGTGTACGATGGTTGCCCGGCTCGAGGAATGGGGATAGACTTCCTAAACTTCCCTTTCCCCTTCTTGCTTGGCCCTGCCTTCGCCTTCCTACCTCCTCTTCTACTCCTTGTTTGCCCAACAAGCTGGTCTGGTTTAAGGCCATCACCAAACATTTCACTCTTGAACTCAAAACCTTGATTTACAAGCCTGATCATATGATCCACCCTCTCATCATCCTCGTCATCAGTCCATGTGAAGTCTTCCTCTTCGGGGTTAAATTCAACATCAGGACGTATGATGGTTACCACATCAACCTGCATAATAGTTAGGCATTAGTCCCGACGTATGAGTGGTCAAGCATGACGTCTGCATCTCAAGCTCACGCAATTATCATATATACTGTTACAGTAAATTATGTCCAATTAGAATAACACTGACAAGTGCAACTCATTTAAAGAGGTAATACGGAATATTCAATACCTACTGCAATCCTAGAAAATGAGATTTTAACCACCAGCAACAACCTATTCAGCTAACAACGGCACCGCCTACTAACTGAGTTGCATTGTATTGGTCTAACACTTAACATACCTTCTCCTCCAAGTCCAGCACCCTGGCTTTGTTTATCTGGAGTGCATCTGCCACGAACACACCGCCAACAGTGTTATCCTCCTCATCCGAGTAATCACTTTCCTCCTGTATAGCTGGGACAGCCTCTAGGACAACCAATTGTAGAGCCAGGAAAAACCCTGATACGACTACATTTGCAAAGGCAATCTGCGCTAAATCCTGCTCCTTGAGAGAAGTCATCATGACATCAAAGGAACGCCTCCCCTAGGGAAAGGCAAGAAATGAATCAATGTCTTCTACCATCTTCACATGCTCCATGCTCACCTTTGCACGGGTGAAATGAACGGAAGGGACAAGTACAGCGTCGACAATGGCCAGGCAGGCATAACGTAGTCTCATTTGGGGGTCCGGAACTGATCTGTTTTGAAGTATTTGGATTACACGTTCTACGGACGCATCCTCCCCCTCTCCAAACATAGTCTTGTAGAAATCAGGAATGACATGCGCTCTTTTCTTCTTCTTCTCGAGAACTTGGAATTTGCCGCAGTTGAGTCCAGTAACAATCTTGAACTCCCGGAGGGAAAAACGGATGGGTTTGCCGGCAAATACCAACCAAATCTCATTTTCTTTTTTTACATCCAACAACCTAGTCAGCGTGAACAACCCAAACGCACCTGACCACCCGGACTGAGCAGAGAATTCGAAAAGTTTCCCGAATTGTGTTTTGTTCAAGATAGCTCTCTCGCCGTCGTCAAGTGCAGCTTCAATATCAGATAGAACCGTCAATTTCTGGTAAATGTTAACACGGTTTCCACCGGGTACTTGCCCAGGAGGAAGGATCCTCTGTGGGAGATCGAGATCTGCCATCTAATAAGGAAAATTAAGAGTTTAGAACTACTGATGTTACAAATCTGTAATTTACAATCCCAAACAAAGCGAATAATTTATACATGCATGTAAAATAGCATGAACGATTGAACTCACAACTACTGTGTTACTAAATTATTTAAAGAAATTACGAAGAAAGCTCTGCAACTGTTCTTCGGGTCGCGGTATAGAAAGTTTTTGGGCGAATAAAGGGGTTTGAGTTGACGGAATAAATTATGGACCACCGTCGCCGGGATTTACTTGGAAACGGTTGAACCTTGCCGAAATAGTTAGAGAGAAGGAGAGATTGAATAGAGGAAAAAAAATTGAAAGATCTACTTCTCCCCTTTTCATAAACCCTAAAGTTCGTACCTTTCACTATCCTCTTCTCTCTTTTCGTTTTGTCGTTTCGAATAATGCCCAAAAAAACACAATATCTTTGTTAGATTTTATTAACTGACATAAGTACAACTATGGCCCACACAGAGATTACGTCATCCGCGGAAGAAGGTGGAACTACAAATCGAGATCAATAGGGGGTTTAATGACTTTCCACAATAAACAGTAGTGCCTGAACAGTGGAAAAAAGTGACGCTTAATTTCCTCATCATTCGTTGACATCCCGTGCAATTACTCTTTATTATAATACAAAAATAAAAGGTAGGGAAGAATCTTACACCAATGTCACCAAAGGTACATAAGCTTTGTGAAACCTAGTTGCAGCTAAACTGCCAAGTCGTTATTAATAACCATATTCAAAAGAACCACCATCAAATTGATTTATTTTACCTTTTACACAATTTGTTCTATTCGGACCAATAAACAACCCATTTAGATATGATCGTTAATGGACATGATTTTTAATGGATATTGTCACTATTTGTCCGCAATCAAAATGGTCAAGATTAGACATATCCAAATGGGTGTGGACATCCCATTTTGACAGCTCTACTATCAATACAACAATACATTAACGATGAAACATGATTAAAATTTGTCTATTTTATAGAACTGTAGACATTGATTTAAAGAATAAATATACAAATTAAAAATCATATGATAAGGTACATAACATTTGCAATTAGTTAGTTTTGAATCAATTAATTCAGCAGAATAAAATATGTGTCTCTTTGTGGGCGTACAAATTATGGTCCAATAAAATAGTTCCGTTAAGCGAATAAGTAAAAACACCGAAGAAGTGAAAAGCAAAATAGAAGTTAAACAGCGAGCTGAAAAAATGCCGAAATGAACCACATGGCAGATAAATAAATGTCGAATTCATGGTAAACCCCGAGATGAATCAAAACTCATTCAAACCAATGATTAAACATGTTGATTTTTAGTTTTTTTTTTTCTTTTTGATATTCTAACATATGTACTAAAACACGAATAAACTTATAAATCTAATCTATTAAAATAGAAACACTTTTTGTGCCAAAACAGAAAAATGCATATAAGTCTATTCTTTTTCTGGATAACTTTTATTATTTTTCTGAATAACTACTATTCCTGTTGCCAAACAAATATTTTGGTTAAATTAAAAAATTAATTATTAATTATATTTGGTTCAATTAAAGAGTAGTTTAATTAATTAATTTTATTTTATATATATATATATATATTAATTTTAATTCGTAATTAGAAAATTTCAGATTATGCCAAAATTAAATATTTAAAATTATAAATAAAATCGATTATTATAAATTACATATTACAAAATAATTTAATTTTTATTATTATTTTGTTATGAAAATAATATTACTTATTTCGAATTTTTGAATTTAGATTATGCCAAATATTTTAATAATAAATATTTTTTAAATGACACATATTCAAAATTAACAATTTGCATTGAAAGATAATCTTAAATTTTAAATTTAATGTAGATTTTCTGAGATTTCATCAACAGTTACAAACAAAATATTCAGAATTAATAACAAAATATGCTTACTTCTAAATTTAAATCATATTAATACACTCAGATTTATAATTGAATATTTTTCAAACTGAAAAAGAAATATATTATTAATTATATTTGTACAACCATAAATTCGATCATGCATATGGACAACATTTATTTACTAATACATATTCAGTATTTTTATTTACATATATTAAATGATTAATATTTTAGGAATCACACAATTTCAGGAATTGTTGTTTTAGAATTAAATTGGAAATGCAAATCTAATTAATATTGGTAAGATTGTCCATATTTTGTTAATATTCGTTTATATTAATAAAGATTTATTAAAAAAAAGTTATCTTAAAATCTAAAACATAAATATTTATTCTATTCAAATTCAAAATTAAGAATTTTACCACAAGCTTCCAACGATAAAATGAAAGAAGCATTAATTAATTAGATTCTTAAAATCATCATGACTTATTAGACAAATTAAATACATTTGCACATAAATAAATATACTAAAGGAATTAATTTGTGGTTTCCTAAAACTTCAATATTACAATTTTGTTGCCATTAATCACAATATATATCATTAATTAGATTTACATAACCATAATTTCGATTATGTATATAGATAACATTCGGTTACCATACGAAAAAGATAATTCATATAAATAAAATAATGGTCAT
>PKML01043815.1:277756-339259 GCA_002933935.1 Eutrema yunnanense | reverse complement strand
CACAATATATATATATATATATAATTTCATAATTTATTGAAATATTAATTTAATAATTTCGATCTTTGTTTTGGAAATTTTATAGGTGTAATAAATATTATGGCACAATCAAGTTCAAAAGAGAGAATTCATTCTTTCAATCGAGCAGCAAGTCCTTCGTTTGATTTTCAAATAAAAGGTCAACTTACATTGGATGCACTTCTTGCAAATTTAGCAGCTTCCTATCATGGTGATATGTGTCTAGAATGTTCACGTTATTGTATGAGAAAGAACAGGTATATCGCTGCATGTCCTTTCTATCGAGGATTAAGGTGTCGTTGCTCCACAAGAACTATTCTTCCAAAAGAGAGAACTCATTTTTCCAATCTACCAGCGAGTCCTCCAATTGGTTTTCAAATAAAAAATCAACTTTTATTGGATGCACTTCCTGAAAATTGAGCCGCTGACTATATATGTTTGGTATGTGTCATGAATATGCACATCAATATATGAGAAAAAAGGTATATGCATAATTGTTATCGAGGATTATCTTGCCGTTGTTCTACAAAAACAATTACTTAAAACGTTGTTATTTATTTAAAATATTTATAAAAAATGAATAATTAATATCACGGTTAGTCAAATTATTCTTTCTTTCATTTTTATTTAACAATCAAATTATCTAAATTTTGTTTTTAATGTATGCATTGGACAATAACAAATTGTGCAACTTACGTGTTGAGATAAATTCAATTTCTTAATCTATACGATTGTATTCAACTGCTTGACATCTAGTTGCATTTCATTACTGTTGGGGTAATTTTCTGTCGTCTAGTGTATATAACTGCAACATGTTACAATGAAATATGAGAAAGGAAGGATATTCGTGTATTACGGTGTATACAATCTTTGTCTCATGTATTACAAGTTAACGTACAAACAAAGAGCTCCCGGGACTCATCACTCCAAGAGACGTTTGATATTTAGCAATCAACTCGCGCATGCAAAATCATTAAATGTGGAGGCAAACACCACGCCGATGAGCATATAACGCGTACTTATCCAAGCATAGGACACAATTAGTGAAAGGGTACCGAAGGACATATTGGCCATCCAGCACATCTTCAGTGGACATGCCTCATCATGTTAAAAAGGAAACTCCAATCGTCAGAGCCGTCTCATACTATTTATAGGCATTGTTCAATTTTTTTTATTACAGATATATTTAATATGATACAAATAATTTAAAAAAATTTTAGACCCTAATTCATATATCTAGTTGAACTTTTCTTAAAGAAAATTTTGTTTTTAAATCGAAACAATGTGCGATTGCTCCACTTGCGCATGCTAAAAGACAACAAGATCATATTAGAGACATCGCGATCCAATATCACCAACCTAATCTGACATGGCGGACACATGTCTATCCGATACAAACTGGATATATGGGATCGTTCAAGTATTCCTATAAAACATATAGTTCCCGACAATTTTGGGGATGAGCTTTGATAGTATAAATAACAAAAGCGTTAGCTGAGAGCTTTATTTAAGGTATTCCACTTCGTATCCCGAATAAGTTCGTTCTTCTTCTCTTCACTCCAAAAGTGCATAATAGATCGCATACAACTTCTAGCTCGATCTAGAAAAATTTTCCGAAAATTTCGTCTGATCGAATATCTACGCTTTGATTAGTCAAAAAGTATATGCTATGACTTAAGCGTCACGAAACCATCGGGAGAACAACTATAATGGCCATGAACTGGATTTTTTTAGTTTTGTAGGTTTAATTTTTAAGATGGATTACTTTTTAAGTGTTGGAACTTTTTATTTTGTTCAAAGGAACTTTTTTTTTCTCTAGTCATTAATAAAAGAGTTGATTTTTTTTACCAAGTGGTGGACAATTCTATGTATAAGAGGGTCAATTTCGTGGTTGGGAAAACTAGTTTACAAAATGGATTTAATCAAATGGCTTAGAATCGATCTAATCAAGGGAAGTAACCGTCTGTGGTTTGAGATGAGTTTAAAGAAGGCCGAGAAGAATCAACTGGGATCCGAACATCGAAAATCAGACTTTCATATGAATAACCTAAACCGCAAAACTCGAGATCCATTTAAGGAATGTTCGGTAAATCAAGAATGCGAAATCTATTTATGAAATGTTAAGATAAACTGTGGATGCAAAGTTCGAGTTAAAGTCCAGACTACGTAACTAAGTTATCAAGTCGAGACTACAAGTTTTGGTTAAGGAAAGTATTCCAGATGAAATAATAAATCTTGGTGGGAAAGATAGAAGAGATTCAATGGAGGCAAAAATTGAAATTGGCATAAAATGCTATCTTGGTGGGCAAGTTCAACACCTTTTATAAAAAGCATCTAAGCTCTATTGGGCCTAAATGGGCCTCAGTTTGTGTAATTAATATTAGATCTATATTGTTGTACCTATTGCATTGTATGTAGGGCGTTGACCTTACACATTGATCAAATAAGAAAACATTTTATCATTTCTAAGGTTTCTTGACATGGTATCAGAGCACTAAACCTAACAACTAGGTTTTCTGGTTATCGAATTCAATCCCCTTCCTCTCAAAATCTCTTTACCAATCCGATTCTCTAACCTCTGTTTTTCATATCTCTGTTTTCTTTCATTTTTTGTTTGACCTAAGTTTCTCAAACACTGTCGAAAACTTTTTCTTAATGACGAACAAATCTCACGAAGTGTCTTTCGTGACCAAAATCAAACCTCAAACTGAGGTAACAAGACGGACAATCTCGCCATATGACTTGACCTCTGGCGACAATCCGGAAACTGTGATCTCAAGGCCTCTACTTCGCGGACCAAAATACAACGAGTGGTCCGTCAGTCTCAAATTGGCTTTGCAAGCTAGAAAAATTTTTTTGGATTCGCAGATGGATCGATCCCAAAACCATATGTGGATTCTGATGATTATGAAGACTGGTGCGCCAACAACGCGTTGGTTATTTTGCGGATTAAACTCACGATTGATGAGTCACTGTGCACTTCGCTCTCACACTGTGAAGCTGCTTACAGTCTGTGGACTCAGGTTCAGAAGCGATTTTTGGTGAAAACGGACAAAGAGTTCAACGTCTTAAGACGGAGTTCACCTAATCGAAGCGTATTTTGGAAGACTGACAAAGCTCTGGACTAGTTTGACTGATTACCAACAAGGTAAATCTCTTGAAGAAATCGCAAAAGAACGCGAGGAGGATAAATTACATCAGTTTCTTATGGGAATTGATGAGTCATTGTATGGAGGAGTCAAATCCTCTCTATTGTTGAGAACTCCTTTGCCGTCTCTTGATGAAGCCTACAACATCCTTACTCAAGACGAGGAGTCAAAGTCGCTGGCTAGAATGCATGAGGAGAGAGCTGTTGGCACAAGTTTTGCAGTACAATCACAACCTCGAATTTCATCCCCCAACGATGTTCTTGTTGTGTGTACCTTGTGTGGTCGTAATGGTCATCCAGCTGAGCGATGCTTCAAGAAGATTGGTTATCCTCCTTGGTGGGGTGAGCGAACTCGGTCCAAGTCAGGCTCTAGTTCAAGTGATTCGAATCCGCCTATTTCATCAGGGATTTTGTCACTTCCGGGATCCTCGCATGGCAAGCAAGTAACGCATGCCCGTGCAAATCATGTTCCCACAACAAATGCCGTGATTGGATCAGATGGTGGGACTTCTTCTTCGAGCAACTCTGCAATCACCGCGGCAGATCACATCGATTTTAGTGGTCTCAATGATCAACAGTGGCACACGTTTGTGACAATGCTGAATGAGCGTAAATCCACCTCCGATAATATGCTTTCGGTACGTATTTTTTTGAGTCTTGGATCATTGATACATGTGCATTAAATCACATGACATGAAGTCTTGATTATCTTTATGATGTATGTTATATGGCACCTATGGTGATTAAACTTCCTGATGGGAGATTTGAAACTTCAAATAAACAAGGGAATGTTTATATGGGATCTCAACTTGATCTTCGAAATGTGTTTTTTGTGGATGGGTTGCATTGTCATCCGATTTCTGTCTCGCAACTGACTAAAGATAGGGGCTGTATGTTTCAGATATCTGATCGGATTTGTGTGGTTCATGAACGCATTACTCAGACGCTTATTGGAGCCGGTGAGTAAGTGAATGGGTTATATTTTTTCGAGGAATGGAGGTAGCTGCGACGATTCAGAGCTTGGATTCTCCTTCATTGAAGCTTTGGCATAGTCGTTTGGGACATCCCTCTTCGAAAGTTATAGATATGTTACATTTATCTGATTTAAGTAGTGGTGTTTTTGATTCCAAAGCATGCGAAATTTGTATCCGTGCTAAGCAAACCAGAAATTCTTTTCCATTGAGCAATGATAAGTCGAGTATGATTTTTGAGTTAATTCATAATGACTTTTAGGGTCTGTATAGCACCACATCTATTAACAGATCTAACTACTTTCTCACCATACTTGACGATACATTAACGATGAAACATGATTAAAATTTGCCTATTTTATAAAAATGTAGACATTGATTTAAAGAATAAATATACAAATCACAATCATATGATAAGGTACATAACATTTGAAAATAATTAGTTTGAATTAATTAATTCAGCAGAATAAAATATGTGTCTCTTGTTAGGATTTAAGAGTGTTGTGGGTGTATAAATTCCAGTCCAATAAAATAGGCCCATGAAACGAATAAATAAAAAGATGGAAGAAATAAAAAGCAAAAAAAAGGTTAAACAACAAGCTGAAAGAATGCCGGAATGAACCACATGGTAGATTAATAAATGCCGAATTCCTGGTCAGTACTCATTCAAACCAATGATTTAACATGTTGATTTTTAGTTTTTTTTTGTTCCTTTTGATATTACTAGTGGGTTAGCCGCACTTCGCGGGTCTTTTATATATATTTTTTTATGTAATTAAAAAAGATTTTGGTAATAATAAATTAGTATTTTGCCACAAATTTTGTTTGTTTGTAATAATTTAATATATATAGGCATATTCTCTTCTTTAGATGAGACACGCCATAAAAATTACTCAACTTCGTTGGAGTTATCGGCGTCAAGTCATATCCGCCGAAACATCCTACACTTGGATTACTAATGCTCATAGCTAAGCGCGACTCAAACCAATTACCAAATTCAGTCTACATATCTAGATCAATTCAATCCTTTGAAAACCCCTACATTTCACACGATGGAAAAAGAGAATAGCGTTTTAAGAGTTCAAAACCCACATTAAAGAATAATTGATAAATATACTTCACTTTTCTCAAATATGGGTCGAATATCCATTCATATGATATTAATTTCATTTCAAAAAAATCTGACGTGTTTCCAAGATGCACTCATAATCTCTCTATATGTCTCTCTGTCTTTCTCCCTCCCCATTCTCTTCATACTCATCAACGCGGTAAATTGAACCACAAAACACATTTTTCCCTGATATAAATCTAACATTCACTATCTTTTCCCTTTTCTTGCGAGTTTCGATGTCGCCATTCTGATTTGAGCGTTGGAGAATTTGGCGAAATTTTTTAATCATTCGTCCTCTCAATGATTGACTTGAAAATGTTATCATATTTGTATACCACAGTTTGCCTATCATGACAAGCATTTTTGCATACCCATCAAAGACTCAGAGTTGCCATTCGAGCTTCTGAAAACTCATGCGAGTATCCTTTGTTGGATGAATCCTCGTCCCCATGTCCGAACACTAATTTCTAACCATCAAAATGATTTGTTTTATTTATCCCATATAACTCACTTAAAACCAATTGACAGATCCCAAAAATTTGTCCTTAACAACGATTAATTAATAGTTAATTTTTTCTAATTATAAATATTTTAAGCAATTGATTTTAAATTTTTATACATTTTATTTGGAACTAATCCTTATTGATTGTTTCAAATTATATATTTCACAACATTTGTTGGAATTTAATTTAAAAAAGTTTAATCCATAATTTATAACCAATAAACTCTATAGTTTTCCTTATAATATATAAATAAATTGATAAAATTAAACTTATTAAATTGATTGTTTCAAATTATATATTTCACAACATTTGTTGGATTTTAATTAGAAAAAGTTTAATCCATAATTTATAACCACTAAACTCTATAGTTTTTCTTATAATATATAAATAAATTGATAACATTAAACTTATTTAATTGGAGTTTCTTTAGATCAATAATATATAATTTATCTTTTCTTCAAATAATATCTTTTCAAATTCTAGGAAAAACTATTATATTAATAGATGGTAATTATTATGAGAATTTAAATATAATAAAACAAAATATAATAAATTAAATAAATAACTTAAAATTAACAAATGAATTGAAACTAAGTGAGTGATGAGGTATCACAAATATAGAGTATGAGTATATGAGGTGGCAGTCAAAGAAGAGATAAAATTCTCCTTAATTTATGTATATAGATAACATATGTACTAAAACACGAATAAACTTATAACTTTAACTTACAACACTGCTATATCAAATATCTAATGTATAACGATCTTTTATAAACTACATAAATTCTTCATATTTGAAACAAATATAGTAAATGAATTTGAGAGATGTTACTTTCATCTGAAAAAACCAGTTGATTCCTAAACATAATAATTACACTTGTATTTATATTCTAAAACAAAAAGAATAGTTTTTTCTAGCATTTATTTATAACAAAAACGTTAACCAGAACATTAACTCATGTGTAACATAAATAAAATATATATAAATACGAGATTATCTAGCTTTAATAACTTCACAACAAAAACTCAAAACAAATAACAAAACAGGATTCATATATTCTCTGAAATATTATTGAATTTTCAAAAAACAAAATGAAAACAATTGTTTTGTTTTTTACTCTTCTTGTTCTTATTTTATCATGTAAGTTTGATTTTCGCTAACTAGCACAATATATATATATATATATATATTCATAATTTATTGAAATATTAATTTAATAATTTCGATCTTTGTTTTGGAAATTTTATAGGTGTAATAAATATTATGGCAAAATCAAGTTTAGAAGAGAGAATTCATTCTTTCAATCGAGCAGCAAGTCCTTCGTTTGATTTTCAAATAAAAGGTCAACTTACATTGGATGCACTTCTTGCAAATTTAGCTGCTTCCTATATTGATGATATGTGTCAAGAATGTTCAAGATATTGTAGGAGAAAGAACAGGTATATCGCTGCATGTCCTTTCTATCGAGGATTAAGGTGTCGTTGCTCCACAAGAACTATTCTTCCAAAAGAGAGAACTCATTTTTCCAATCTACCAGCGAGTCCTCCAATTGATTTTCAAATAAAAAATCAACTTTTATTGGATGCACTTCCTGAAAATTGAGCCGCTGACTATATATGTTTGGTATGTGTCATGAATATGCACATCAATATATGAGAAAAAGGTATATGCATAATTGTTATCGAGGATTATCTTGCCGTTGTTCTACAAAAACAATTACTTAAAACGTTGTTATTTATTTAAAATATTTATAAAAAATGAATAATTAATATCACGGTTAGTCAAATTATTCTTTCTTTCTTTTTTATTTAACAATCAAATTATCTAAATACATTTTTTTTAATGTATGCATTGGACAATAACAAATTGTGCAACTTACGTGTTGAGATAAATTCAATTTCTTAATCTATACGATTGTAAACTGCATGGCCTCCTTACGAGCGGTAAATCCTGACCTTGCTAGATACTTGGAGGAGGCGGATCCGAGTCTATGGTCACGCGTTCATTTCAATGAAGACATGTATAATCTGAAAATGCATTGTTCTTATCAGACTTCTTGTGCAGTCTTATTCGTCTTTATCAGACTTCTATTGCAGTCTTATTTTTATCAGACTTCTATTGCAGTCTTGTTTTCACTTGCGTTAACCGCGTTCACTTTGTTGGAGAAAGGTACAACATAAAGACGAGCAACATTGCCGAAACTATAAACTCTGTAGTCAAGAAGGCAAAGGATATCCTATCTCTTTCCTTTTGGAGTTCATACAAGAGAAGCTAGGGACGTGGTTTTGTAAAAGGCGGCTAGATGCATTGAGTCTCACAACAAAATTTAGCCGAGGAGTTGAATATTTGATGGCTAAGGGTATCGATTCATTGTTAAGGGAGGACATGACTTGCACAACCGAACGTGTGAATGTGGTGTGTGGGATTATGAAAAGATACCTTGCTCACATGCAATCTGCGCTGCACCAGAACTTGAGCTACACCCATATACGCTGCCATGCCCATCATACGGTAGGGACTATCTGTATTAGGCATACGCAATGAACATCCTTCCGAAGAACTGTACAATGAAAGCTCCTGACACCGTACGTGTCCTTCCTCCGCATAATTCTCGTCCTCCTGGAAGACCTCAGAAGTCGAGGTGGCAAACTTGGCTAAAAATTGCCAAGACAAAGGGTAATAAACCACAGAAGCTTCCCAAGCAATATACTTGTTCTAATTGCAAACAACCAGGCCAAAAAAAACCAAATTGTGTAAGCTAAATCACCTTACACTCACCTGTTTTATAGTTGCATTCATCTATCTACTGTATATGAGAAGCTGCTGTTTTTTTCGGTGGAGACAGGTAACCAAACCTGAGAAGGATTAGATCTGGTAGAAGTCTGATGTCTGACGAATGAAATTTAGAAGTCTGACAGAGAAATCTGAAGAAAGTCTGAGAGAAGTCTGTTGGTGTCTTTCTGGTACAATATTTCGTTTCCAAGTCGGTTTTTAAGTTGTCTAAGTCTAAGAACTTGTTGTGTTAATCGTTGGTTATTGTTGTTGGCTTAAACTTAATTTGTAGTACTTATGTGTTTGCTGCATCTCGTCAAGTCTAAATAAGTCTTAAGAAAATCACACCTTTTCCAAACTGCAATATAAGTCTAATAACAGAAATTCATTACAAAAGATAGAAATAGAAGTCTGACACCAGACTTCTATAGAAGTCTTACACCATACTTCTATAGAAGTCTTAAACCAATTATCCTAGAAATACCCTACCTATGCCCAACACGCTTTTGACATCACAATTGGCATGCCACAAAAAAATTCCCGCAGAAAGTAAGCCAAAAGATGGATGAGTTTTTCTTACATCTACAAAAGATAAATATATGCAAGAATCCATTGTTCTCGGGAATCCAAAAGTTAAAGAGGAACTCTACTTCACCTGTTCGTAGACGTCTAGCAATTCATTCTCGGCGTCGGTACGACCCTCTTCACCTGTTCGGCATAGCTTAGTGAATATCTCATACGCAGGCTTATCTCTGCAAGTCTTCATGTTCTTATCACACAGCCACTTCGGAAACAACATCCCAAGAGAATGGAACTCAATGAACTTCAAACAAAACACCCCACAATCACCTGTCTGCTTGTTTTGGGAAAGTTCCGGGCTCCTTACGATCGTGTAGGAGTATCGCTCAAGGGGATAATTCCAATTTTGATCTACTGGGGCCAAACAATGCATCACGTAGGGAAAGATCTCACATATAGGTGCCACTGCCGCTCCTACCACCTCATCGGTTTTCTGTCCAATGATGCTGTCCCATATGGTTACGTGCCTATCCGGGATAGAAATCATAATAGCTATCCAATGATTTTCCCCAACGTGCAAGGCAGTGTAGATGTAATCAATTTCCATCCCCCAAGTCTTGCTTGATTTCAGGAATAACGGTAGTTCACCAGTATGGTAATCCCATACACCAGGTGGCAGCCTCCTTGCCGTGGGTATCACATTTTCTCCTTCGCCGCTTTTCACAAAATCATTATAATGTTTCTTCCACAAATTACCCATTAGTGTGTCAATGAAGGCCAGCCTCTGGGACCAGAACCATTCCGGGTGTTCTTGTTGTCGAAGCCTCATCAGATCAATCCCAGCATCTATTTGCTGCATTCAGTCAACATTGTGCAAAAAATGTCAGATTTAAACAGAAGTCTAAAGAAACTCTTAAAGAGAGAACACTAATGTCAGACTGCAAAACAAGTCTGAAAAAAGAAATTCTTTCACCAGACTTGAAAAGAAGTCTGACACCAGACCTCTAAAGAAGTCTGAAGGAAGTCTGAGAACAGAAAATCATTAAACCCGACCAGATTATATACTAACCGTGTCATGCAGCCATTCCTGGGGGGGGGGGTGCGCAGATCATAGTACCAAGCTAGGGATGTGTTCACCTGCCTCTTCAGATAACCCCTACAGAATATATTACGCGTGTTAGACATCGAGCTAATTATTCTAGAATATAGGTAGAGTGTGACAACATACGGCTGTTTTTTGGCGTGATCATTAAGTGTCTTCACTTCCGTCCTGGTTGCCGGAGCACAATGATCATATTTCGGTGTGATCTGCACTTGGGTTGAGCTCTTTCTCTCCTTCTTATCCTGCTCTTTAGAAGTCTGACAGATATAAAAATAACACCAAAATCTGACCTAAATCTCAGTCTAATACCAGATAACCATGTTCACATCAAACACAACAACTCTCTCTTAATAACTAGTTTTTAGTTGCACATAGGTTCAGGTTTTTACAAACAACTATCTTAATAAGTAGTCGAAGACTTAAAGAGAATCACCACCGCCTCCGTTTTTCATCGCCGGTCCACCACCGTGCCTCATGGAGGACACCGCCTCCGTTTTTCATCGCCGGTCCACCACCGTGCCTCATGGAGGACACCGCCGTCGTTGGAGCGCCGCCGCCGCACCGTCGAGTGAGTTGTCGTGATCAAATGTGGTTGCTTGCGTCACAAGTTACTGCTGCAACTCCTCCGTTCGAGTTCGCCGTTGACACCAACCACCGTAGTCCAACACCGTTGAAGCCGCTGGTCACCGTCACTAGCCCTTGCGCCGCTGTCGCTTCTCCTCATCTCCGCCGTCGACCAGAGACCACCGTCGGGACTTCCAGACCTTGCCGCCACCGTCGAGACTTCTCGTCGATTCTCGTGGGAGTGAGCGGAGGAGATCGGAGATCACCGTAACAGTAGCTGCCGACCAGAGCTCGCCGCCATCTTTGTTCGGAGTCGTCGCCGTCGTTTACCCATAAGGTATCATCGATTCATCTTCTCCGCAATCTCGTAGTCGTCGTTTTGTGGTGATGGCTTTGTTTTGAATTAAATAATATGATTAAACCGAGAGAAGAATAATCGTGTTGAATTGGTTTATGTTGGTTTAAAGATTTCATTGATTAAATGGATATTAATCAATTAAATGTCGGTTTAGTCAAACCAAGAACCGAATAATATCCTAAATAGATTTGAACCATTAACACGTAACTAAGGATTTGTTACAGGTTAGTTAATTTAACTGGGGATATTATTCGAAATTAATATTGATCCGGTTAAAATAAATCAATGCATACCGGAATTATTGTTGAATCAGATTATCATTTCGGTATTACTGGAATTACTAGATATTATTATGAACAAAAAATACATTGTACCCTTTATTGGGTGAATTGCAACAATATTACATTTGGAAGAGATATTTAGGTGACTACCATATGAAAGCAATCAATTGAATTTCTAACAATAGTCAACCTGTCCATAATAAGGGGAAATCTCAGAAATAACATTGCTTCCTTATTCTGGACATTGCTTTTTGCAGGCTCCAACAACGACATGTCGAGTGTAAAAAGTGAAGCTGCTAGTGTTTAGTTTCGGTCAATAGCAGGGGGAACTTTTACATTGTGTCATTTTCCCTCCTTTTTTGTTTTGTGTGTACGATGACTAGGTTTGTTTCGATATTTGTGTAAGCAACTAGGTTATTTTCTTCAACCTCATAAATAGCCGCTTACATTGTTGTCCACCACCGCCGCTCAGCAACTTCCTCACGATTTTAGGGTTTGTCTATTTTTGGGTGGAATTTATGTCTATTTTGAGATTGTAGTTAGTTTTTTTACTTTTCTGAAACTTTGGTTGCAGATGGTTGGGCGACAAATTGTGTTGCTTGTGAAAGGGAAATGGTTTGAAGAATCAAGTGGTGTTTGGACATTCCTCACAGAAAAAACAGGAAACAGCTGAGGTGCTTTCCTAAGTTCAAGGATGAAATATTTGGAGGTTGTAAATCTGGTGAAGGAGAAGATGGAGTTAAACGAACACGCAGCAGTTGCCCTCACCTATCAATGGCCTCAATACATGCTCATGGATGATGGGAAAGATGCACCGCCGGTTTCTATTCGCTGTGACGACGATGTTTCTTTGTTTGTGGAAATGCGCTCTGGGATAGAGCAACTGAACCTATGCGTTATTGTGGAGGAAGTGATGACTGAGAGTGCGAATGAAAGAGCTTTGGTTGTATTTGAAAACAGTGAAGAGGATGATGGTAAGTTAGATAAGCAAATACTCATACTTGTAGTTAAATCGTTTATTTTTGTTTGCTAAATAGTTGACTATTTTATTGGTTTTGGATGAGTCCTTATCTTTGGTTGGGGATATATCCGTATTAAGTAGTCAACTACTTTTAACTGACTATTCATCTATTATTTGGGGGGGGGGGGGTTAACGATGAAAATAGTCGAGTATATTGACTTAACACATGTGTTGTATACTTAACTTCTAAGTCCATGTAGACAACACTTACTATTTGACTATAAAGATGTGGTAATATAGATTTAGTCAACACGGGGAATAGTCGTCTATTTGGGTGAATAACTAATTTTTACTACTAACAACAATTTCCACTTTTATAAGGGTGTGAAAAGCTGGACGAGTTGGCTGCAATTAGTCTTGCTGGTGAAGAGGTAGATTTTGACAAAGGCATTGATGATGAATCAGCTGAGGAGAACGATGAAGAGTTGCATGATTTTGCAGTTGATGAAACTGTTGAGGGAAACAATGTCGTTGACTCCGTCTTTGAAGGGGATGTTGAAGGTCCACATAAGGGTGAAAGTAGCCATCAATCAGTTAGGTTCAGCTGCGCACAAGAGACAATTAATGGTGTTTTCTCTGATCCCGAAGAGGTCCCCGCTATGTTTGGAAGGGATGCTCTGCCAATTGTGGATGAAATTTCGGATGACAATAATAGTTAACTACCTATATGTAAATATATTATATATCTTTGTAGCTGTATACTAAAGTGATGTATTGTATATGAATATTAATGGTTACAGGGATCGACAGTGCTTTGAGAGATGTTCGGTACGAGGGTGATGAGATTTTTGTTGGCCGGATATTCAGAAACAAAATGGAGTGCAAAATCAAAATGGCTATACACGCAATCAACAGAAAATTCCATTTTAGGACTGCGCGTTCCACACCAAACTACATGGAATTCTTGTGTGTGAATCAAACATGCCCTTGGCGTGTTTACGCTTCCTTGATGGACGCCTCCGGGAATTTCCAGATTAAGAAGGGGAAATTCATACACATGTGCCCCATTGACGATCGGCGACAATATCACAGGCAAGCAACTACGCATGTTATAGGAGAGTTGATACAAACAAGATTTGTGGTAGGACTAGCAGGTCCATGTCCAATTGAGATTCAACGAATCATGTTTCAGGAGTTCCATGTGAATATCTCCTACTGGAAGGCATGGCGCTGCCGTGAAGTTGCTGTCGAAAAAGCTTTTGGCTCAGTCTCAGGAAGTTTTGCATTGCTGCCATCCTATATTGAAAATTTGCAAAGCTCAAACCCGGGAACCGTTTGCAAAACAGAGTTTGCGGTGGACAAGAATGGTTGTAAGAGGTTTAAGTATCTATTTATCTCGTTTGCTGCCTCCATTGCCGGTCTAAAGTACTTAAGGCATGTTGTTTTGATTGATGGTACACATCTTGTTGGGCGGTATGGTGGATGCCTTATATGTGCAAGTGCACAAGATGGGAACTTCCAAATCTTCCCCATTGCTTATGATGTAGTCGACAGTGAGAATGACACATCATACGAATGATGTTTCAATTGTCTGCAAACAATCATAAGAGATGACAGATGGGTAATGTTTATTTCAGACAGACACTCAAGCATTTACTCGGGCCTAGGAAAGGTACGAAAAACTACAAGTTTATAACAGAAATTGGAAAGATAGTCCACTATATGTAGTCATATTCGTACCTTATAATATTTATATAAAAATATGCGAAAATAATATATAACGGTTAAGTTGCCTATTTGTATAAATAGTTTTTAAGACTAATATACAACTATCTTTATTTGATTGTAGGTGTATCATTCGGCAGGACATGGTGCTTGTTTAGTTCATCTAGCAAGGAACGTGACAACAAGATTTAAACAGAATTGTTTGCCTTCACTAATGGTCCGTGCGGCAAAGGCTTACACAGTGTATGAGTTTACCCATATATTTGCGGACCTGCAAACCGTTAGCCCTAGTTGTGCCAAATATTTACTTGATTTGGGACTACCACACTGGACAAGAGCCTATTGCATTGGTGAACGGTACAACCTAATGATAGCAAACGTTGCTGAGACTTTGAATAAAGTATTGAAGGAATGTAGGGAGTTCCCACTAATCTCAATGCTTGATGTCATTCAGATGAGTCTTATGGGTTGGTTTGTAAGGAGGAGAGCTGCATGCTCCTCTGAGACACATCCTCTTACCCCGAAAGTGCGAGAGGTGATGGACGACAGCTTCTATGGAAGCACCGAGATGAAGGTAATTGACTGAATACATAATGTAGTCTGAAACGATATTGATATATTAGTAGGTGACTACGTGAATTTCTTGTTGTAGTCATATGTGAGGTTGTTGACTATCTTATAAATGTAGGTGGTTGTCGTTAACCAAGATGGGTTTGAAGTTTATAACCGAAAGGAGAACAGGTTCGAAGTCAACCTAGAATCTAAAACCTGCAGCTGCAGGGAGTTTCAAATGTTGCTTATACCATGTTGTCACGCTTTGGTTGCTGCTTCGAAAAGCAACATTCCAATCGAAAAACTTGTGGGAGAGGTGTACACAACATATTTTAGGAGAACCCTTTACGAAGGACTTTTCCACCCAGTACCAATTCCTGTAACTTCTGGTGAGGTGGAATTGCTTCCTCCGATAATGCGTCGTCCACCTGGACGTCCAAAGAAACTCATAATCCCATCGCGTGGAGAATTCAAGGTAAATATGTAGTTGGCTAATCCATGATACTTCATGATAGACTAGAGTAGTTGACTATTTCATGATACTTCATGATGGAGAAAAATTTTGCTATCTACTGTGAATATGTAGTTGGCTACATCATTATAAGAAAGCGCGGAAGGTTAATTGTAGATGGCTATTAGAAGATACTTCATGATAGACTAAAGTAGTTGGCTATTTACTGTAAATATATAGTCATATACTTTAAGATAGACGTAGTAATATGTCCGTTTTATTTTAATGACTCAGCGACTTTCGTGGAAAGCGGCCCGACTTTGCACAAGGTGCCTTGGTCGGGGTCACAACAAAGCCTCTTGCAAGCTCCATGTGTGTGAAAGATGAACACGAATAGAAGGAATTTTTTGTTATTGCCATGGGAGAGTAGAAGATGATGCACTTCAAAATAGCTCTTGGTGTTTCCTATATCATTGGGGAATATAAATCTGATATTTTGAGGGATTTTTTTTGCTACAATGCATCGTTAATTATGGATATTATTTCGTGTTTTTTGCTTTTGGATTTTGAACTGGTTGTTGTATTTTACTAAAACTCCCTTAAATTATGATATGGCATTCGTATACTTTTGTTCTTTGTAGCACACATAAGGTTGTCTATGTTCATAAAATAACTACATATTGATTGTGAATTATATATCACAAAACTCCATAACTGATTCACACTTTAGGAGTAGTTGATTACCTAACCAAAAAAAAAAAGACAAAGATAGACAAAAACTTTCTAAAACATATGTAAATTCAACATAAGAAATAGATAAAATTCTTAGTTCCTAGTAATATGTGAATACATAGATATAGTCAACATCTAACATACATAAGAGGTTCGACCTCAACGACCTCAACATACATAAGAGGTTCGACCTCAACGAATTTAGGACTTAGGGGGTTCTACCTCAGCTAGAAGATCGACTGCATCACGAACCTCATTTTCAGTAATAGCAATGTCAAATGGCATATTTCCAGCGTGTAACTCAAGTAGCATGAGTGTCATAACACCGCTGTGAACTGCAGGAATAGTAGTAGTACGTAAGAAACTGTTCGAAAGGGTACACAACTATACTATTTCAATCCTGATAAACGAATAAACGAGGTTCCGTAGGTGACTATTAAGTAAATGACTATTAAAGTGATACAAAAATTTACCTGAGGCTTCTGATTGAGGAACATGATTCTCTATTAAGATTTGGAACGCCAAAAGTGTATCATCTTTCATCTCTGAATTGTATGCCACTGACCTGATGAAGAGTGGTAGAGATTGAGCAAGAGGTGCTATGGCAGTCTTAAGCTTCAGCTCCTTAACCGTCTTAAGGCAGTTCAGAACAGTTATCTCGTGAGTCTCGAAATTGATGCACATACCAACCCAATGCTTTCGATCAATTAAGCAGGGGCAGTAGATACAAGCAATCTTTGTGTACCATGCCCGCCTGGATTTGACATAAGTAAGAGATCCCACGGGAATCCTAACTTTCTTCTTCGAAGGTTTTAGATACAGTGAATGGAGGAGCTTTACGATTTCATTGATAAAAATGAACTCGACGAAATCATACTTTTTTGGATCTTCTTTGTTTCTCAACAATTGATTACGGAAATAGTTAATTAAAGTGTCAATGGCCTAGCAAAAAAGCGCGAAGTAGACGGTTATTTTGGGGCAAAAGTAGACAGATACATTGATTATTAAAAAGTAGACGACTATGTATGAGTGGCCTTATAAAAATCTTACCAGGGGGGAAATTGAATATGTAAGTGACATAATTTCTGTAAATGTTTTCACTGATAGCTGAAGCCCGTTCCAGATTGGAAATTGACTAACAATGATAGAACAGAAATGTTAATAAATATAACAAAGGGTAGCGTTACCAAAACAAAAAAAATGTCTTACTCACATGGGTTCTTCAAGCCTCGCTTTGAGAACTTCTATTTGTTGAAGGTTTGGTCTTGTGAACATCTTTGAGAGCTCATCTGGTTTTTCAATCTTTCTTTGCCATTTCGCCGGGAGTACATAGTCTATCATAGAATTTGGAGCAGCCCTTGGTCGGCCACTTTTACGTATTAGTGGCTGGGTATCTGGCAATATTTTCTCTTCTTTTGCCTGGTTTGAGGTCAGTTTTTTCTTTTCTTGTGTTAGACCAAGAGAAAAATCGGGAGCAGCGACATCTATTGGAGGAAGTAGTTCATGATTATAGATATAGAAAACGATTATTTAAGTACAAAGACTACAAAAAACTGACAGTCTACGTTTTGTACGAACTTGAGTAGCAGCTTGCGCATAATTCTCTGAGGAAGTGATTTTGAGCTATGGTAGGTGGGTATTCTCCTCCATGGCCTGGTTATAATCATGAATACTTGATTATTATAAAGTAGACAGATACTTAATTATTAAAAAGTAGACGATAATATGTATGAATCAAAATTGATAGTAAAATATTAAATTTTAGTAGTACACTATCTGTTAATGGTAGTTATAAGAAAGTATTCAGCTTTTAATTTCATCTTCTAGTAAACTTGATAATCTAAAGTACATGATTATCTAATTATGGTAGTTATATAAAAAGTAGTCGACTAACCTCTTTCTCGTTAGTATCTCCGGGCTTGTCAGACAATGGGTGTGTATTGTCCTCCATGGCCTAGTTATAATCATGAATAGTTGAGTATTAAAAAGTAAACAGATACTTGATTGTTAAAAAATAGACGATTATATGTATGAATCAAAATCGATGGTAAAGTATTAATTGTTAGTAGTACACTATCTATTAATTGTAGTTATATGAAAGTAGTCGTCTTTTATTTACATCTGCTAGTAAACTTGATAATCTAAAGTACATGACTATCTAATTATGGTAGTTATATAAAAAGTAGTCGACTAACCTCTTTCTCGTTAGTATCCCCAGGCTTGTCAGACAATGGGTGTGTATTGTCCTCCATGGCCTGGTTATAATCATGAATAGTTGAGTATTAAAAAGTAGACAGATACTTGATTGTTAAGAAGTAGACGATTATATGTATGAATTAAAATTAATGTCAGTTTAAAGAAAATTATCTCGTCAGTAGTAGGTTGAATATCAGAAAGCACATAAGATATCGTGTTATTAGCGATTGTCGCTTCATCGAGTACATCATCCCCATCCTTGCCATGCCGATGGTCATTACCATCTTGTAAATCAAGTCCAACCTCCACAGACTTCCCATCCTCTCTAGCATTTCCAACCTTATCATTCTTTCCATCCTCATCGCCAACATCATTAACAGCTTCATTCTTGTTTGCAGCATCAGATTCATTTGCGTGCTGCTCCCCGTTTGAATCCTTGTCTTCGTTAGATTCTTCTCCATCGGAGGTATCATTCTCTGAATGTTGCTCATCATTTGCAAGCGATGTCTTTTCACTTATATTAAGTTTGCTAACCCCAAGAGCAAACTGAGCTAGTGCTGATGCAACTTCGGTCTGTAGAAGGGCAAAATCAGCTTTCAAAGTATTGACCTCTTTTAGGACAATGGCATTGACAGCAACCACCTTATGAAAAAAGGCTGACGCACCAGAATCTACTAATACCTCGGCATTCACATCAGAATTCTGCACATTTGGGACCGTTGATGTTTGTGTCGTTGTTGTTTGTGCCTTTGGTGGTTTAATATTGTCACATGCCCTTACCCCGACAGTCCATTAATCGATTGTGAATATATCGCAACGATGTATTGCATCCATTAAGTTGTCAACCTGGTGGTCTTCTTCTTCATCCGAGAAGATCATCTATGTATCGTCAAACACATTGTCCTTGTCTTCAAGTATTGGTTTCACAACAACATGTTACAAAGTGGAGGAAATAGTTGTCTATTAGAAGCATATGAAATAGATGAATATTATAAGATGTGTCTACAGTCGACTATTAATGAAATGCATTATTTGTAGACTTATGTGTTACCGGTAATAGTATTTGTAGTTTACTATTTAGATGTAGGGGAAATAGATGTCTATTATTTAAGGAATACAATATAAAATAGATGATTATTAATGAAATGCTTTATTTGTAGACTTATGAGTAAATGGTAGTAGTAATTGTAGTTAGGGTTCCCTTGTAGTCAACCATTTATATAAAAAGAAAATAGTTGTGTACTTGCAATTAAATTTATAGTTGGATACATTGTGCTATGTGTCAAGAAACTTCACGTAAGGCATGGAGATGTTGATTGGCTTCTGAGCACCAGGCCGTAGTATTGGAACTTCATCTTCTTCGCCTTCATCATCCGCCAAACTGGGTTTTAGAGACTTTCCCTTCACATCCTTAGACAATATGATGGGAGCGCAATTTAATACAACCATATGTAATGCGTGTGTGAAGCCCTGAAACGCACAAGTTGTTTGGCAAAGGTTTGACAAGGTAGCACACTTTTCTTATATACTTTCCATGGTCTGGTCAAACGACTTGCGACCCCAAGGGTAAATAAGAAATGCGTCCAAATCCTTAACCATCCAGATGTGTTCCCCATTGATTTTAGTATTCTTAGAAGTAGGACAGAGAACTCCATCGACAAGCAAAAGACAAGCTAGCCTGAATCTTGTGTCTTTGTCTTTGTACGGCCTGCCTAAAAGGGTGTTCAATATCCATTGCGGAGTTGCGTTCTTCTCTTTACCAAACAATTGTTGCGTGTACTTTTTTATTTTATCTTCATCAACTGGCGAAGAACCCGGTAATTTGGAGCAATGAAGACCCGTAACAATAGCAAACTCTCTGATTGAGAAGCGAATTGGCTGACCCGCAAATAGACACTATATCTCCTTCTTTTTTTTGTAACGAGTTGCATAGACAACATGAAGTAAAGGAATCTAACGGAAGATGCGATCTTGTTAGCAGCTTCAATATGGCCGAATTGGGACTCCCTAAGCGTCTCCATGTGGTCATCTTCTAGTAAAAAGGTAATGGCGTCAAGATAATTAAGCTGAAAGTAGGTGTTAACCTTCTTGTTTACAGGCTCATTGCGTAATTGGAAGAGCCTCTCCGGTAACAGACTCATTGTGTAGTCACTGGTAACATAAATCACAAGGAAATTAGTAAGTACGAAATAGTCGACTATGAAATGGTAGGTAACTATCTTTGCTAAATATCTATGAAATAGGTAATAATCCACAAATGGGTAGATAACTATTTAGCGTTGCCTATGTAATTTCTACTAGGTAACTATCTTTGCATACGTCAAAGAAAATAAGTTTAAGAAATAGTTAACTAGTTTTTTTGTGCGAAAATATGATACACATTAACCTAGGGTTAGGCAGGCAAAATGATTGAAATCGATACACATTAACCTAGGGTTTAGGCAGGCAAAATGTTTAAACGGCAGCGGTACTAATTGTAGAACTAGAGTTTATGAACTTACCCTAGAAGACCAGCGGCGAAAGTACAGGGTTTGTCCTCGGTAGGCGATATCCGATGACTAGTTTGAAATTGGGTGAAGCGGCGCTCAAAAACAAGATAGACGATTAAGCGAAGCAGAAGAGGAAGAGGAAAGAGAAGATTAAGAGAAGCATAAGAGGAAATGGAAAGAGAAGGAACAAAAGTAAAGGGAAACGTAGAAGAGAAAGAGAAAACGTTGTTTTTTTGTTTTAATTTCGAAAAAGTTTGTAGCAGTTATCGAGGCAGTTGTCAGACTCAAATAAAATGTGCAACGTTATTGATCTAAAGAAGTGATACTGTGAATAATATATTAGTAGGTGAATATATAAGGGAATAGTTGTCTATTGGATTATAAACCTTGAACAAATAAAACGATAGACGAACTAGAAATAAAAAGGTAGATGATATATCATGGGTTTTACCCATTTTAGGCCATGATATAAGTCTTTTTTATAGAGTCTTTTTAGTATTTTGGAGTTTTTAGAGTCTTTTCAGGTTTTAGGTACGTTTGGAGCATTATTGGAGATATTGAAGCATTCTGAAGCCTTTTGGAGTCAAGCAAGGATCCTGTAGCTGAGACACCGATTTGATGCTTGAGTATCGATCGATACACTTATGGTATCGATCGATACCCGTCGAAGAAACAAAAGGATCACGACTTATTTGAAGAATTGAAGAACTGCAAATTGCCCCAGAAGACTTTATTATATACAAGAAGCCCCAAAACGTGTCTTAGGTTATTTATTAGGTTTTCAGCCACTTTGATGGCTAAGTTTTATTCTACTCTTGAATTTCACTCTGTTCTTGGTGAGAGAGCTTTTGAGGGAGACAAGTCTGAAACTCTGTTCGTCCGAGAGAAGATTTCGAACACCTGTTTTACTCTCTTTCCTATTATTTATTTGATGATTTATTCAAACATGTTTATTGTTTCAATCTCCATGTCTGAGTAGATCTCTTGTTAGGTTTAGGGTTCTCATAAAGGATTTCTTTGAATGCTAGGTTGATTAGTTGTTTAGGGTTCATAATCTGAATTAGTTCTTCACCATAGGTTGTTCTCATAGCTAATTATGGATTGGTCACCTAGAACTTAGATCTTAGGTTAATCGATTAGGCAATTGAGAAACCTGATAGAACTTAGGGTGAGCAAAATAACTATTCGCAAAGAGATTTGGTTTAATTATTTTGTGAACAAATCAAACTTGAACTAAAATTTGGTTTAGACTTTAGGATTCGCAAAGAGATTTGGAATTCTAGGATTTAGACTTAGATAATTCTCGCAACGAGAGTTGGTTAATTATACTTTAGTGATTTGAGTTCAAGAACCGTGCATAACCTGAACCCTGATTAGTTAGTTTATCTGCATTCATTGATTTCCTGAGAAATACCCTGAACCTATCTTTCTCCAATCGAACTTACAACTCGTTTAATTTACGCATCTGCTTTCAATTCTACTGATCACTTAGCTTAATTCTTGTTTGTATAATCTATTGTGTGTTTCCGTGAGTCTCTGTGGATTCGATCCCTAAGTATTACAATCAACAAAGCTTTAATACTTTTAGGGTATTAATTTGAGCTTATCAAATTTGGCGCCGTTGTCGGGGTTTCAATTCGCCATTAGATTTTAGTTTGAGAATTTCGACTAAGTTCGACCAGTATCGATCGACACCCTAGTGGTATCGGTCGATACCTGCCGTGTATTTCTGTGTTATTTACGTTCTTGACTTTTGTGTTTCATGTGCATGCATACTCGCGAAACCAGAAGGAACAAGAACACTCCGCTAGTCAATCTGTCATTAGAGAAGCTAGCACTTTTGGAACGCACAAACAGAAAAGCAAAGAAACCAGCAGAGATGAACAATAATACATTGGTTTTGGTTCAAGATGCAGCTGGTGCTTACAGGGACCTAGAGGGTCAATTGTGCAATGAGAGAGGGCAACGATTGGATGGAGAGGGGAACATCATTCCACCTCCTGCTGTTGTCGAGGAGGTTGTTGCTGCGCATGCAGGGAATGTCGTGGCTGATCGTGGTTGGACAATTGGTGAGTACAACAGGCCTGATTAGTTTTATGTCAATCGATCAGCGATTCGCCCTCCACCATTTCAGAGGAATGACTTTGAGCTGAAACATGCATACTACACTCTTGTGGGTCAGCACCCTGTTCATGGTCTTTCCAGTGAATACCCCATGTACCATATTGAGAGGTTCGAGGATTTGGTCACTAGCATCAAGAGCAATGGAGTGTCCTATGATTATCTCTTCTGCAAGCTCTTCCCATACTCTTTAGGTGGAGATGCGACTTACTGGCTGAAGCAGTTGCCTCCTGGATCAATGACTACATGGGAGGAGACTAAGATTGCTTTCCTGAATAACTTCTATGACGATGCACGATCCGAGGATCTTAGGAACAAGATCTCCCAGTTTTCTCAAGGACCTACTGAGGCGTTCAAGGCTGCTTGGACGAGATTTAGATCATATCAGAGAGATTGTCCGCATCACGGATACTCTGATGTTCAGCTGATGGGTTTCTTCTTCAGAGGAATTGATTGGAGGTATCAGATGGCTTTGGATGTTTCGAGCAATGGATCTTCAACACCAGATATCATGATGATGCTTATTTGCTGATTGAGAACTTGGCGTCTAGCAATAGCACCAAGAATGCAGATTTTGAGCGCAAGAAGCAAGCTGGTAGTATGGAAGGTTCGCAGATTGCTGAGGTTCAAGCCAAGTTAGATTCTATGCACAACCTTCTGATGGGCAAGAAACCGAAGGCTGTTCACTTTGCTGAAGATGTTGAGATGTTCAAAGAGGATGAAGTAGAGGATGTTAACTACATTGGTGGCTCTGGTTTTCAAGGTCAGAGGAATCAATACATCAACAACCGAAACTTCAACAACAATTCTCAACAAGGAGGGTCGAATCAGTTTGGCCAGAAATCTTTCCAGAATAGTGGTTATGCCAGGAACTATGGGAACTCATCTTATCAACCTTTACCTGCTAAAATCCCTGAGAACAAGATTGAGTCTATGCTTAAACAGTTGGTTCAAGGACAGCAGCAGATCACAGTGGATTTCAATGGAAAGATGGATGCTATGTACATGGATCTGAGTGGAAAGATCGAAGCTCTTGGTATGCATCAGAAGAAGCTGGAAACTCAAGTAGCTCAGACTTCAGAGGCAGTGAAAAGACAAGAAGGTTTTCTCCCAGGGAAAGGAGAAAACCCAATGGCACACATCAATGCAATCACCTTGAGGAGTGGAAAAGAGGTCAATCCAGAAGTTAAAATTGGCCCAATTGTAGAAAATTTCGTCGATCTTGATGATGAGGACTCTGAAATCGCCCCAGTATCGATCGACACTAGCCATCATCGATCGACACTGGTCAATATACTTTCACAGGATAACTCGAAGCCACGTGTATCGATCGATACCACCCCTGTATCGGTCGATACTGCTCCTGCAATCGATTCAACATCTGAGGTTTTGAAGAAAGGACCTGATGTGGTTGCAGAAAGAATTTACATACCGAGGATACCTTACCCCAGAGCTATTGGGAAGACTAAGAAGGAGGTAGAAGACTCTAGATGCAAGACAATTATGGATAAATTGATCGTGGAACTTCCTTTCATCGATGCTATCAAGACTTCTCCAGCTTTCAGGAGATATGTCAAGAGGATAGTGTCTAGCAATGTGAACCTTGAAGAAGGATACTTGATGATTACTCATGAGTGCAGTGCAATCCTGACCAACAGGATCCAAAAGAAGCTACCAGATCCAGGGAGTTTTTTGTTGGATTGTACGATATTCACAGACAGATTTGAGCGTTCTCTTTGTGATCTAGGCTCCAGTGTCAACCTCATGCCATACTCATTTGCTAAAAGGATGGGGATGACAGACTTCACAACCACAAGAATCTCTCTGGTACTTGCTGATCGCTCAGTTAGACTTCCAGAAGGGCTACTCGAAGATGTTTCTATTAAGATTAGGAATTGCTTGATCCCAACTGATTTCATCGTCATGGAGTACGATGCTGAGCCTAAGGATCCTCTTATCCTAGGTAGACCATTCCTTACAACAGTTGGTGCTTTGATTGATTGCAGGAATGGGAAGATCGCTCTCAACATTGGTGATTTGGTCATAACTTTCAACATGGAGAAGATGATGAAGAGACCAACCATCGATGGGCAAACTTTCTTTGTCGATACCTTCAGCGACATAGCTGAAGAGTACTTCCTGGAGATGCATTGATACAAGACTTTTTAGTCTCTAGGAGGTATCAATAACTCCAACACGTGTAGTATGAAGGTTATCAATCCATAAAGGGATTTAGTTCTAACCACTAAGAATGCAAGGAATTTATGTAAGTTAAGCTAATTAAAGGGAGTTTGTTGTTAAGTATCCAAAATTAAACAAGTAAAACAACTAAGCAAGATTTAATCCAAATAATAAAAGCGGAACAAGAGATAAGGTTAATGATATAGGGTGATCCAAGTTCACTTAGTGGTGTTCATTCACTCAAGAAGCGCAATAGATCTCTAATCTAGATTAGTTCTCTTTCAAGCAACTAATCACTATGCTAATTATCAAGTCCATTAGCAAATCATCATTTGTGGATTAACAATTAGCAAGCATTAATAATCATAACAAGATCAACCAAAGATATACCCTAAACAACTAATGTCTTAGGTTAGGAACATAAATCTCTTGTCTAGTTGGTCTTGGCATTTCATCAAACACTTGGTGTTCATGAAATGCCTTGTGATCTAGATCCACTCTTTCAAGCTAGATCTAGCATTAAGGACTCTAGACAAGAAGGAATATAAGATTATCTAATCCTAAACACCACTAATCAAACCTTAGATCACCCTAATCTACCTTATCTCAAGATCCTTAAGACTACTCACTAATCATCATGGGTTTAACAAATCCAAGGAAAGAAGTGTTAAAACTCATGATCAAGATGATTGAATGATTAGAAAGTAGAAGATAGATGGATTCAATCAAGAAAACAATATTCAAATTGCATAAATTAAAAGGATCAATCTCTTACAAATCACTCTTAAAGAGGGTTTTTGCTTAGAAAAAGACTTAGCCCTTCCAAATTAGGTTTTTGGGCTTAAATAGTGAATAGTGACGAACCGGGTCGACCCGAGACAAACCGGGTACCGACCCGGTTTAAGTGGATAAAATGTTTGGTATCGATCGATACCGAGGGGTATCGATCGATACCGAGGACACACCTCGGTATTACTGATCGGTATCGAGCCTGGGTTTTTACACCGATGAGCCAATACCGAGCAGTGGCCTCGGTATTGGGACTTCTTCTTGTGGATACCGAGGTCACTCCTCGGTATCACTGCTACATATTAAGGACTTTTTCTCCCGGGATCTCCCTGTGGCAATACCGAGCTGTGACACCGAGCAGTGGCATCTTGGTATCGATCGATACTCGGTGTCACACCTGGTATCGATCAATACTCGGTGTAATCTCTGTCTCCTTTCCTCGGGTGACGAATCTCCTCGTTTAACACCTGAAAGGGACTCCAAAACATGCAAGACACTCTAGGACCTAGTATGAGAACCCTAAAACTCTAAATGAGACAAAACAAGTATGATATGCAATGAAGATCCAAGTAAATGATCTTAAATCTATATGAAATGCGTTCTAAATACATGTAGAATATGCACATATCAATTCCCCCATACTTAAACCTTTGCTTGTCCTCAAGCAAACAAGATCAAGAATGAGAGATGCAATGTAATGCAAGTGGAGCTCGAACCTATAAGAAGCACAAGAAACAATCGCACTCAACGTCCAAGTTACTAGTTCTAGGATGTACCAAAGTTGTCTACTCAAAAGGAGATAGCCATTTCCTTCACAACATGCAACAAGCCAAACTTCAACCTACACAAACCATTCTATTCTCTAGCCTCTTAACATTGATTAATAGTTTTATCCGTGAATGGTGCTTATGCAAAATCAAATGAAACCGCTTGGCTAAAGGACCGGTTATGAGATGAAAGTGATCTCATCAATATGTAAGGGCAATCAAATACAAGGATCTCTCAATGAACGAGCAAATTTTGACAAAACACTAAAGGTAAAAGGCAACCTATGCATACAAGGAAAAACTTTCGTCTACCCGAATGCTTAGAGTGTCTCTATCCTAAAACTCTTAACCCATTGCGCCCATAACTTAAACTACCCTTTTATCATGAGGCATTTTGCCTTTTCGAAACCCGCACATCTTTCTTGTCTCCTCACTTCACTTTCTTCTCAATTGGGGATCACTTCTTCTTCCGTGTTCTTTTTGGTTTGGTGCTTCTTTGTTGTTATCTAGCTCTTCTTTCTTCTTTTTGGTTCCCGCCTCTTCTCATTCTTTTGATGCTTTGGCCATTTTGGCCTTCTTCTTTTTCTTTGTATCCTTTGAGGCTATCTTAATCTTAGAGCTAGACTTATGATCTTTGCATAAACCATTTGACAAATTCGATCCCCTTTTCCATACTCCTTGCCATTCTTTCCATTCCGCAATCCATTCCAATCATGCCATTTACTAAATCTAAACCCGTTTCCCCCAAACTTGAATCAAGAACCGCCATCCTAACTAGCCTATTCCTAGATTAGCTCCCTTGATGATGGAGCTAAGTCTACACGAGAGTGCTTCCTTGTCGCCCTAAACCTAACACTTTTTGTCAAGTTCATTCCAAATAAGGCCTCACAAGACACACACGAAGGACCATGGGCTAGAAAGGAGGTAATTGTCATGGTAGGGAAACCAATCCAAAGATAGGATTTGGCTATTTGGACAAGCAAGAGTGGTAAAAGGAATAAGAATGTCCAAATATGTATATGTGATCTACGAGTTCATTTAAGTTTGCATTAGCACAATAATTACATGTCAAATTATGGTTATCACTTAGATGAGGCTAGGTTCAATTCAAGCTTGCTTCAATCAAAGAAAGGCAATGATGCATGCGTTCTAACAAATGGTTCGTCTTTGATTTCGGATTCAACTTCAATGCATCAAACAACTAATAACTTGGGCGTTGAATCAATTGCTAATTAAGCTACTTTCAAGGTTATCATTACTCCATGCTTATGCAAATGCAAGCTAAAATGTAGACTAGACACCACCTACAAGTGAATATGCAATCCTAAATGTTCTAAAATTTTCAAATTTATTGAAAATGCATGATATGCATGAGGCTCAAGATGCAAAAAGGCAAAATAAGAACATCAAAAACAATGTTAGATAACACGCAAACCCTCCCCCAAACTTAAATTACACAGTCCCTTGTGTAATAGAAGCTCAAGAGAGAGCAAAACAATGCATGAAAGAAGGAAAGAAGATATGATTCTAGATGCGATGTACAAAGTTTGGAGTGTTACCTTGGAAAAAGGGTGGAGGGGATTAGAGGGATCAAGGGACGCCATATTCCATTACTTCGTCCTAAGCACTTTAGTCCATAAGTCCATGCTCATATGGCCATCGAAAACCTATTCGCACTAAGAAAACCCATCAAAAGGAACTAACAATGAAAGAAAAGCATAAAAGGAAATATGTACAAGGATAAGCTTGGGGTATCTCCCAAGAGTACTTTGTTTAACGTCACTAAGTTCGACGTTTGTTACCCTTTTAGGCGGGTAGTGGAGGAGTGCAAGCACTCCTTGGCGGTTCGCTAAGCTCGAGTTTGAGAACTTTACCTATTAAGCTTTGAAGATCGGATTGATTTGGCTCCCTAACCTCCGGTGTGAGGGTTGCTATGGCCTTGGCAAAAGGCTTGGGGCACTCTCTACATTTGACCTTGTACTCAATCATCCCTTCTTCATGTTTCCTTGGGATGAGAGTTACGATCGAAGGTTGGTCTAGCAAGGGTCCAATCCCCTTGAGCATGCTCGGTTTCGATCCCTCGGACCTAGGCTTCGTCTTCGTCTTATTAACCTTAGCACTTTCACCATCACTCTCCGTTGTGGTGTGAAAGAGGGAATACAAGCAAATTCCATCTAGAGCTAGGGCTTCTTCAACCCTTTCAATACTCACTGTCTCACATACGCCCACATACTCAACCTTCCGGGCTTGGGCTTCATTGTCTCCACAAATAATAGTCCCACAAATAGCGGTGGGAGAAGGCATCATTGTGTAGAACTTCTTGTCATCCACGTTCTTAAGAACAACCCTCTTGTTTATGAAGTCTAAGCTTGCACCGGTTGTGTTGAGGAATGGAGTCCCGAGGAGTAGAGGGAGTTTTATGTTTGGTGCCATCTCCATCACAACGAAGTCCATTGGTACAAGACACTTTCCAATTATGAGAGGAAAGTCTTCAACCAAGCCAAGAGGTTTCTTCGTAGAAGAGTCTCCAAATGTGATGGTGGAGGGGTAATCGTTCAACTTATCTATCCCAAGACTTTTAGCCATCTCCGAAGTCATGACATTAACGGTTGAGCCCGAGTCACACAAAGCATCATCAACTTCCAAGAGTCCAAGTGTGCAAGATATTGAGAATTTCCCGGGGTTTCCAAGCTTTGGGAGAGTCTTAGGCTCGATCCTTGTTGTGCTTGGAGGCACTTTCTCTTGTGCCTTGTTGAGGAAACGACCGGGGAATGGAAGTGGAGGCTCATATGGAGGTGGAGGTTCTCTCTTTGACTCAACTTGTGGCTCCACGTTTTTCACTTTAACCAAGTCCTTGATGGACTTCTCAACCTTGTTACTCTTTTCTCCAACCAACATCATATCATTCTCACTCCCAAGGGTCACCTCCCCACCTTGTTCCTCAATGTCCTCGTTGAGGCTAGAGACTAACCCGAGGAACTCCTCAATAATGTCATATTGCTCTTTAAGAGTGGATAAGGTGTTGCAAGACTCTTTAGAGGTTAGTATGGCTTTTCCATTTGAAGAGCTTTGAGGATGTTGTGAAGAGGGAACGGCACTCCGTTGCTCTATTGATTTCACCCTTGAACTCAATGCCTCAACTTTGCTATTAAGATCGTTGTAAGATCATATGACCTTGTTAGTGGTTTCCGCTTGGCCCTTGATGAGTTGTTGGAACATGGAGGCCAAATCAAGCTCTTGCGGTTTAGACGTAGGTGCTTGACCTTGGGGCACAAACCCTTGTTGTTGCCCTTGAAAACCGGGTGGAGCTTTGGGTTGAAAGCCACTTTGGTTTCCTTGGAATTGGTTCCTTGGAACATACCCTTGTTGGTTGAAGTTAGAAGGTTGACCTTGAGATTGGAATTGTTGTTGTGGAACTCCTTGAGCTTGAGTAGATTGTTGAGGGTAAAGTTGGTCTTGTGGATTCCTATAGGTTTGGTTGAACCCTTGTCTTTGGAAGTTACCTTGATTCCCCACATAATTTACTTCCTCATGTGTTTCCACGGCCTCCTCTTGATAGCAAGCTTGATTGTTCTCATAGTCACCAATGAAATGTACCGCCTTTTGAGACTCCTTTTGAGAGGCAAGAAGCTTGTCTATCATAGAGGCTTGCTTATCCAACTTCTCATTCAAGGCTTTCATGTCCTTGGCTCTCTTGTTCTCGTCAAAGTCACTTGTAGTCCTTGAAGCACGGTCATAATCATCCCCATACGTCCTATCACTAGTAGCTAAGTTCTCCACGAGCTCCATAGCATCCTCTACGTCCTTAGCTAGGAAATTACCATTCGAAGCCGTGTCAAGTAGCATAAGGATCTTAGGCAAAGGACCTCGGTAAAGAGTGCTAAGGAGAGAGGCGTTGGAGAAGCCATGATGTGGGCATTGAGTAGTGTAGCCTCTAAATCTCTCCCAAGCCTCGTTGAAAGACTCAATAGACCGTTGTGTGAAGCTAGATATCTCATTGCGAAGTTTGGTGGTTCTAGACGGTGAGAAGAATTTGGCTAGAAACGCCCTTTTGCAATCATCCCATGAAGTAATAGATCCTTGAAGCAAGGTCTTTTCCCATTGGTGAGCCTTGTCACCTAAAGAGAACGGGAAGAGACGAAGCTTGAAACCGTCTTCGGAGACCCCATTGATCTTAGTGAGACCACATATCCGGTCGAATTGGTCAATGTGATCTAGTGGATCCTCCATTGACAACCCATGGAAATTGTTAGCTTGAACCATGTTGATTAGCCCGGGTTTGACCTCAAAGTTGTTGTTTTCCACCGGTGGAGCTTGAATGCCTTGCAGGTTTTGGTGAGTATTAGCGGCATCACCTTCTCCAACAACGTTTCTAGCTCTAGGTGGATGGTTGGGACCTCTTGGTCGGGCGGGTGGTTGAGGGTCGTTTTGGGCGTTCCCTCCTTGAGCGTGGTGGTTTTCATTACCACCTTGGTTGTTGCCGTGTCCATCCCCATTCCCACCGTTCCGTTGGTGGGGAATGGCTTCATTGATGTTCCCAAGTGGAACGTTCTCATAGTGTTCCATGTTGGTATCAACTTCTTGTTGTCTTACACTTCCTTCTCTTGTTCGAAACCGTCTTTGTAAGCGATGTATGTCGTCCCGTGGTCCAACTAGATTGTCGTTGCCTCGAGATCGTGTATGCATGCACCTATAGGTTTAGAGAGAGCAAGTGAAAGCAAACAAGATTAGTAACTTTGTAGGAAATAAAGCTTAATCTCACAAAGAGCCTAAACCTTAATGTTAAAACAAATCCCAATATGGCAACGGCGCCAAATTGATACAAGACTTTTTAGTCTCTAGGNAATAAAAAACAGCTTATATAGGGTATAATTGTTTTTTTTTGTTTTTTCTATTTCTCAATTAAAAAAAGTAAATACAACAATTTTTGTTTCATACTAAGAAATAAGAAAATATAATATAATAGAAAAAAACTATTACAAAAAATAAAATAAGAAAAAAATGTTAGCGAGTCTTTGATTTAGAGTTTAGGGTATAGGATTTAAGGTTTATTCTAAAATGCTATTTGATATATGGTATAAGAATTTCTACTTGTAAAATATTTTTTCTATTTCTTAATTAAAAAATACAATAAATTATTACAAATACAAAATTAAAAAGAAAAGTTAGTGAATCTTTGATTTAGGATTTAGGGCATTGGCGTTTAGGGTTTAGGTTATGTGAAATGTAGTTTTTTGTAATTACCCAATTAACAATGGAATATACAATAAATTTGTCTCTTAATGTGTAAATAAAAATTTTAAAATTATAAATAAAATAAGAATTAAGTTTTGAATATTTGATTTAGGGTTTAGGGCATTGGCGTTTAGGGTTTAGGTTATGTGAAATGTAATTTTTTGTAATTACCCAATTAACAGTGGAATATACAATAAATTTGTCTTTTAATGTGTAAATAAAAATTTAGGGTTTATGGCATTGGCGTTTAGGGTTTAGGTTATGTTGATTTAGGGTTTACGTTATGTTGATTTATGGTTTGGAGTTTGAAATATAAGGTTTGAGGTATATGTTTTGATTTAGGTTTAGAGGTTTGAGGTTTAAGTTTAGAGGTTTAGAGGTTTAGAGATTTGAGGTTTGAGATTTTTTAAAAAAATCAAATCTAATCATTTTATTAATCCTAAAACCCAAATTCCAAAATCCTAAAAAATAAATAAGATTTGAAATATATAAGTTTTTGAAAAAAATAAATAAAAGAAGAATTAAGTCTTGAATACTTGATTTAGGGTTTAGGGCATTGTAGTATAGAGTTTATTGTGTGAAATAAAATTTCTTTGAAATTTCCCAATTTTTAATGGAATATGTACAATGAATTTTTGTGTAATACGTATAACATAATCTAAACATGTAATATATGGATCTCATAATATTATAAGTCTTGGCGATTTTTAATAAAATAATATAATAAAAAATTCTAACTAAAATAAAATTTACAATCTTACAAACATTTGATTTAGTGTTTAGGGTATTGGAGGGTTAGGGTTAGGGTTAGGGTTAGGGTATTGAAGGGTAAGGGTTTATGATTCAACACTTGCAATATATTATTTTCTATTTACAAACAATATAATTTATTGTTTCATATCAAAAACTATTTCAAAATACAAAATAAAAAGGAAATACAACATTATAAATTCCTTTAAAAAATTAGTACAAAAATTTAATTTTATTGTAAAATAAATAACTCATAAACTCCAAAATAAAAAAAAATTATTCATTAAAAACTATATAAAAGTAGAAAGCCAATAAGGAGAGATCACTTAGATTGATGATGTGGCTAAATGTCACCCCTTCCTTCTTCTGTTTTTTTTTCTCTCCAGTAGATTACTCTTTTTCTTTTTGTCGTGAAAAAAGAAGAAGACTAGTCGTCTTCTCTTAATCGTCTCTCCGAGACTCTATGGACCATGCTCTCGTGGCGGCAATTTGGATCCAACCATCGATTCTCACTCACATCGCCTAATTACGGTCTCTCTCTATCTCTCTCTCGTTTGCAACCTAAAATATGGTCTGATTCTTCTTCTAGATCTTGTTCGATCTAAAGTTTATACTGTCTCAGATCTCATGAGATTTCTTAAATTTGTCGTTTATGTGTTCTTCTTTTCTAATTCCGTTGTGGTTATTCTGTTGTTCCAGACGCTTGTATAGCAATTTTTTTATATGTTGATACACTTGAAGACCTGTGAATACTTGTGTTTACTGCAGGAGGCCACCACCGTTGACACCCTACAAGTTGAAGTGTGAAAAGGACGGTCTGAATTCCCGGTAATTCCTCTTTGACCTTATAACTACTTTAGTTTTGGATTTAGTTTTGGATTTAGCCATTATAGTTGATCCCGACTTTTGCTGGTCAGGTTTGTAGCTTGGGATTTCACTATTGTATCGCCTTAAGGCTAAGTCGATGGAACGCTTGTTAATGCTTGATGTTGGCGACTCTTTTCCATCTTTATTTACTTTCTTAGATGATTTATATTGTCTTCAAAAAATTGCAGACTAGGACCGTCTGATTTTCATCCCCCAACATCAAGTTATCCCGAAGAGAATTTGACCAAAGAATATGTTCAGTTTGAATACAAGGAAAAACCATGATACAAAATCCCTTTTGTTCTGTGATTTTGATTGAGGGATACATTGTATGCAGAATCAAATCTACAAACGTTTCCTCCAAAATTAGATGTCTTCTTTTCCCATACATCAGAGATCACCCATTTTTTTTTCTTCTCATTTTGTCTCTGTTTTCCATTGTCTACTATACAAACAACTTTTCATGTTTTCAGGAAACTGATTTTAAAGAATGTAAGGTGGTGGCGCAGGAACATCAGGCCTCTAAGATACAGTCTTGTGCCAGATCCTAATCTGGATGCTGGTGGTACTAATCCCCCTCGAGATGCTGATGGTAATTTATCCTTAGATTTGCTCTTCATTAGTCGATTGAGTAATGTAGGATGTGTATTGGAAAGGTACTGGGAAGGATCGAGTCATTGTGTGCAACTGTTCAGCCGGTGTTAGAGAAGCTGTTCAGACTTGTCAAGCTGCTGGAATCACTGTTCGTATGGTCACTGGTGATAACATAAGCACGGCCAAAGCTATTGCAAAGTAACGTGGAATACTTACAGCATGAGGTGTAGCTATAGAAGGTTCAGAATTCCGTAATCTGCCTCCACATGAGTTTTGAAATTTACTTTATAATTTGTAATTTGTAATTTGTAATTTTGTATTATGTATCATGTTGCATATAAAATATAATAAAATATGTCTATTTCTTTTTAATGTCTTTTTTTATCGATTTTTTTTATTGTCTAATTATCCAAATAAATAATAAATATTAATTTAAAATATAATTTTTAGTAAAACAATTATGGGAATAAATTGCAGAAATCATTACATATATCGACTGCTATAGTAAAATTAGGGAAATGCTATGAATAAAATATTCAATAACGAAAAATAATTGCTATTGTAAAATATATGATTGCATCGAAAAAACCGCTATATTAGATGAAGATATGATAGCAATGCCAAAAACTGTTATCTAAAGTGTCCGACCTATAATGACGGGCACTGTCAGAGCGTTTTAGGAAACGCTATGGTAGTTGAATCATAGCATTTAACAGCCGCTATTAATACCCACATTTCTTGTAGTGATAATTTGTGCAAGGTGCTACAGAGGTGTGAAGAGAAGCACTTGGTCCTTAATTGGGAAAGTGTCACTTTATGGTTCGGGATGACATCGTTCTTGGGCACAAGGTTTCTGAAGTTGGGATCGAAGTTGACAAGGCCAAGATTCAAGTCATGACAAGCCTCCAACCACATAATTCTGTGAAGGATATTCGAAGCTTTCTTGATCATGCTGGGTTTTACAAGAGATTCATCAAGGATTTCTCCAAGTTAGCACGCCCACTCACCGCCCTACTATGCAAGGAGATCAAATTCGACTTACACCAGAATGTCTTACAGCCTTTGAGCAGATTAAAAAGGCTTTGGTGAATGCTCCTATTGTGCAACCTCCTGATTGGACCTTGCCTTTTGAGATCATGTGCGACGCTAGTGATTTTTTTGTCGGATCAGTTATGGGTCAGAGAAAGGATAAGAAGTTGCACGTTATCTACTATGCCAGCAGGACATTGGATGATGCTCAGAGGAATTACAGCACCACAGAGAAGGAAATACTTACAGCTGTTTTCTCCTTTGAGAAATTTTGCTCTTACCTGATTGGAAGCAAAGTGATTATTCATGCAGATCATGCTGCTCTCAAATATCTGATGCAGAACAAGGATTTCAAGCCTCACCTTTGTCGCTGGGTTCTTTTGCTACAAGGTTCCGACATCGAGGTTAATGACAAGAAAGGGATAGAGTACGGGGTCACTGACCATCTTTCGAGGATTCGGATCGATGCAGACGTCCCTATTGATGATCAGCTACCAGAATAGTCCATTTACTTCATTGAAACTGAGTTTCAAATGGGTTTTGCCGAAACTCAACAATTCCCACGAATTGCAGGTTTTGGTATCGATCGACACTCACCCAGTATCGGTCGATACCCTGCGATTTCTGAACCTGTTTTGACTGTTGAACACCTTGGTGCTTCTGAAGAGTATCTAGTCGCTGCAGCTGATTCTGATCAACTATGGTACGCTGATATTGCCAACTATCTCGCTGCAGATGCGGAGCCAAAGCCCCTCAAGAAATATGACAAGAAGAAGTTTCTGCGCGACATAAGGCGATTCTTTTGGGATGACCCTTACCTGTACAAGCATTGTTCTGATGGTGTCTACCGGAGATGCATTGCTGAATCAGAGGTACCTAGTGTTCTGTTTCATTGTCATGGATCTGATCTGAGTATGCTGGACACTTTGCTACTTTCAAGACAGTGTCCAAGGTTCTTCAAGCAGGTTTCTGGTGGCCTACTATGTTTAAGGATGCTCATACCTTCGTTTCGCAGTGCGATGTATGTCAGAGGAGAGGGAAGATCAGTAAGAGACATGAGATGCCACAAAATTTTATCCTCGAGGTTGAGATTTTTGATTGTTGGGGCATCGATTTTATGGGTCCCTTCCCTTCGTCATACAAGAACAAGTACATCTTGGTTGATGTGGACTATGTCTCCAAGTGGGTAGAAGCAATTGCTAGTCCCACCAACGATTCTTCAGTGGTCCTTAAGCTGTTTAAGACCATCATTTTCCCTCGATTTGGAATACCTCGGATTGTTATAAGTGATGGTGGCTCTCACTTTATTAACAAGGTTTTTGAGAGGATGCTGAAGAAGCCTGGTGTGAATCATTGTGTAGCTACTCCTTATCATCCTCAAACTAGTGGGCAAGTTGAGGTCTCCAACAGGCAAACCAAGGAGATTTTGGAGAAGACGGTGGGTACTACTAGGAAGGATTGGTCTACGAAGTTGGATGACGCACTGTGGGCATGCAGGACTGCTTTCAAGACACCACTTGGGACTACACTGTTTCACTTGCTATATGGGAAAGCGTGTCATCTTCCGGTAGAAATCGAGCATAAGGCAGCCTTGGCTACAAAACTGATGAATTTCGACATCAAGTCTGCTGCTGAGAGGCGATTGATTCAGCTGAACGAGCTGGATGAGATTAGGCATCATGCCTATGAAAACTCAAAGCAGTACAAGGAGAGGACCAAGGCATATCACGACAAAAAGATCCTCACCAGACACTTTGAACCCAATGACTAGGTACTTCTGTATAACTCTCGTTTGCATTTGTTTCTTGGTAAATCGTGTTCTCGTTGGTCAGGTCCTCTTACAGTCTAGGAGGTTAGACCACATGGTGCACTTGTCTTGACAAATCCTTCAGGAGAAGAGTTCACTGTCAATGGCCAAAGGGTGAAACACTATTTCCGGACAATCGAGATTCCAGAAGGACACATAATGCCTCTGAACGATGCGCCCAATGCCTGAACGGCAGTACAGTCAAGCTAATGACATTAAACAAACGCTTGGTGGGAGGCAACCCATTGGTAAGTTTGTATATACGTCCTTTTCTTTTTCGTTTTGTGTTTTGTGTCAAGATAAACAAGGAGAAACATAACTTGACATCGATCAAATCGCCAAGGTATCGATCGATACCAGAATGGTATCGATCGATGCCCTACGCACATAAGCAGTTTCCCGTGTCGACTTACGCCTGGTATCGATCGATACCAGGCCGTGTGTCGGTCGATACACCTGTCCCAGATCGGTAACACTTCTTTTTCCTCACAATCCTACTCAGTTCTTTTGATTTTCTTCACCAACCTTATGCTAGATAACACTGGGGACATTGTTATTCAAGTCTGGGGGAGGGAGTCGCTGACATTGTGTTTGTTTTTCTTAGAGTCAGTCGTTTTTGAGTCAAAATTTATTTTATTGAGTCAAAATTTGTTGAAGACTGTGATCTTTTTCTTGAATCTATTGTTCTGACTTTACTTCTAAGTGACCATTGTTACAGAATCAGTTCTAGATCGGACTAATGAAAAATCCAAAGGCTGACCAGTTAACTAGAAGACATTCATATTTCCAGCAGAGTCCATTGAAACCTGAGCCAAATTTTTGCACTTCATCGATGTGACTGATGTCCATAGAGCTTGATTCATCATTCATATCTGACAAAAGAACCCATGTGTTTAAAGTAATGGTATTTCTCTCCCCTGTTACAAGTTAATAAATAAGAGCAAAAAAGATGAAATAATTTTCTTCTGAGTAGAGGGTTAGGAAAATTTCCAGCGATCCCATTATTCTACTTGTGAAGGAATGATCACACAAAGGTTGGAAGCGAGGTTAGGAAAGTTTCCCGTGATACCACTATTCGCCTACACCTTTGATACATAGAGAGAGCGAAAAACCGGGGATTCGGTGGCAAACACCATCAATACTCGCGTTTCAGACCTTAATGTGTATATGGAGATCTAAAAAGAAAGAAAGAATACGATGAGAAATAAGTCTGGGGGAGAGAAAACAATACCAAAAATTGTGAAAATTGGGTAATTATTTTGTCATGATATTGTATGGGAAAGAATCTAGAAGGTTCTTGGCATTAATCGCAGCGATGAAACTGGCGATGAGGGTTTTATTTGAATGATGCTGTGAAATAATGTGTGTAGTCTGGGAAGCTGTGAATGTCTACGGAGAAGTACATGGTGGTTAGATTTGGAAATGGTTAGGTGATATTTGGAGCACTAAGGGAAAAGATCATTGCAATGTTTCAAGAACAGGTGAGTCTCTGTGTTTTCAAACCTCTTTCTCTTGTTTAGCTTTCTGTTTGTTTGAGGGCAAGCAAATGCTAAGTCTGGGGGAGTTGATATATCATGGTTTTTACCCGTTTTAGGCCATGATATAAGTCCTTTTTATAGAGTCTTTTTAGTATTTTGGAGTCTTTTAGAGTCTTTTCAGGTTTTAGGTACGTTTGGAGCATTATTGGAGATATTGAGGCATTATGGAGCCTTTTGGAGTCAAGCAGAGATCATGTAGCTGAGACACCGATTTGATGACTGAGTATCGATCGATACACTTATGGTATCGATCGATACCCGTCGAAGAAACAGAAGGATCGCGACTTATTTGAAGAATTGAAGAACTGCAAATTGCCCCAGAAGACTTTATTATTTACAAGAAGCCCCAAAACGTGTCTTAGGTTATTTATTAGGTTTTTCAGCCACTTTGATGGCTAAGTTTTATTCTACTCTTGAATTCTACTCTGTTCTTGGTGAGAGAGCTTTTGAGGGAGACAAGTCTGAAACTCTGTTCGTCCGAGAGAAGATTTCGAACCCCTGTTTTACTCTCTTTCTTATTATTTATTTGATGATTTATTCAAACATGTTTATTGTTTCAATCTCCATGTCTGAGTAGATCTCTTGTTAGGTTTAAGGTTCTCATAAGGGATTTCTTTGAATGCTAGGTTGATTAGTTGTTTAGGGTTCATAATCTGAATTAGTTCTTCACCATAGGTTGTTTCTTATAGCTAATTCTGGATTGATCACCTAGAACTTAGATCTTAGGTTAATCGATTAGGCACGAGAGTGCAATTGAGAAACCTGATAGAACTTAGGGTGAGCAAAATAACTATTCGCAAAGAGATTTGGTTTAGTTATTTTGTGAACAAATCAAACTTGAACTAAAAGCTGGTTTAGACTTTAGGATTCGCAAAGAGATTTGGAATTCTAGGATTTAGACTTAGATAATTCTCGCAACGAGAGTTGGTTAATTATACTTTAGTGATTTGAGTTCAAAAACCGTGCATAACCTGAACCCTGATTAGTTAGTTTATCTGCATTCATTGATTTCCTGAGAAATACCATGAACCTATCTTTCTCCAATCGAACTTACAACTCGTTTAATTTATGCATCTGCTTTCAATTCTATTGATCACTTAGCTTAATTCTCGTATATATAATCTATATTGTGTGTTTCCGTGAGTCTCTGTGGATTCGATCCCTAAGTATTACAATCGACAAAGCTTTAGTACTTTTAGGGTATTAATTTGAGCTTATCAGTAGACAAATTTTATAAATTAAAACGATAGCCAAAATATAAATAAAAAGGTAGACAACACAACAAAAGACAAACTACAAATAAAACGATCATACAATTAAATGGCCTACTACTAATAAGAAGTAAAGCATTTAAGATAGTCTACTATAATTTGGGGACTACGATAATGGTTTATTACGACATGAAACATTCAATTAGATTGAAAGGTGAATTCAATCCCTCAACAATTGGTACTGAGTATAAAGGTAGCACTCCTCACATCATAGCATCGTATGCTTCAAACCGCATTTAGGGAATTCATCTAGAACGTTGGGCATATTAAGTGGCATATCACATCGCATATTGGTGATGGTATCCATGACCTCCTCCCCCATATCGATCATGTAATTAATGCGGGATCTCCAGCCAACTACACGGTCTAACAGTTGGAGTGCTCTTGGATATTGACCATATGTGATGACCAATATTGCAAACATATAGGTCACATGATCAATACCCGCTTTAGAAGCCATGTTGAAATACCTAATAGCATCCTCAAGGTCAACGGCAACCAGCATTCTGCTCAGTCCACACAGGTACAATGCCTTAGGATTACCTGATTTGATTGCCAGATCAAAGAAGGTAGGGTAGCGATATATTAAGCTGGTGTCTTCAACAAAGTTAGATAGGTTGACCTCCCTCATGACAGATGGGTCCTTCAATGTTTCATTTAGCAGCTAACACGAACATCCTAAGCAACAAGCGTCCTTTGCAGATTGTCTTCCCACCCTTACTAGCACATCAACGAGTACATCTTGTATTTGGTGAAACACATTAGTTTGATAGGGTGTGGCATACCGTGGATTAGTCTCCATGTTTCTACAGAATTAGATAGTCAATTAGTCTCGATGTGGGTAAAATAGTCAATTAGTATAATGTGACTACCCACTTATATAGGTAAACAAGGGGCTAGTATTACAATAAAATAACTTAAACTATCGTACTCCTTTATGCAAATCAAGTATAGATAAAAATGTAGTAGTCAACTATATGTAAGCAACTATTATAGATAACTATGAAATAAAATATTTAACTACTAGACACCAACTATTTTAGAGAACACAATATTGAACATATGACAAAGGAAAGACGACTATTTTGGGTTGAAGATGGAGTCTGAAATTCAGATCTAGTTTCTTTATCTGAAATTCAGATCTATTCAAAACAGAGTCAGATCTAGTGTAATTCCATACAAATCGGAGCTACATCGACATCTAATTTAAATGTTCCACCTTTTCTTCTCTAATCAAAACCCACCAAACTTGTTTAACCCACCAACCCACTTACCGGAATAAGAGTTTTTCAGAAATCGAAATCGGTTTGCTTTCAGAGAAGAGAGGTGACGAGGCTTCGAGACGGCTAATCAGGAGCGTGAGGAAGAATTGTAACACCTAAGAGAATAGCTTAAAAACAAAACTCCTCTCGATGATAATGGAGAGAGAAGAGAGAGAATAAAATGCAGGAATCGTTTTGCATATATGTTCATATGGAAGAAAGAGAAAAAGATATGAATATGGAAGACAGAGAAAACGATTAGAATATGGAAGAAAGAGAAAATGTCAGAATAGATGAAAAAACGGGGATGCTAGAGATGAGTTGAATTTTTATTGTGTAAAGTGGCTGAGGGGTTATAGTGTATTTTCACTACCCTTACTTTTGAATAAAATAATGCTTTTTTATTTACTTAATTTGGGTCCAATTTTATGTTATCCCACTTATCCCACCTAGTTTCTATTTATTTTATTAGTACTTTCATGACACATGATTTTATTATATTATTATTCATTAAAAAATAATATAATTTTTGTCATAGTTGTACCCTTTATTTTAGTAGTACCAAGATGCATATAGTTGTACAACCCCATATTTTCAGGTTTATTTAGTTATACCATGTTCAAATTATAATTTTTATAGTAGTACTTATGATGTTAGATAATTGAACTACATTTACTAGACTTTCATATAAAAAAATATCTTAAAATATTTTGTTTGGTTGTTTCTCATAACAATGAGGTTAGTACTCACACATTAAACTATAAAAGTATAAGGTAGTTTTAGTTAACATAAGAAATTTTGTATCTAATCACCATTTTTTTTTACCTAATTTGGATGTCTAATAAGAATATTTGTATCTAGCAACCAATGTTTTGTATATATGGTTACATATGCTTTTTTGGTATTTTTTAGGCAACGGTTTTATACTTAGTTATACCACAATTGTACCATTTATACCAAAATAGAGTATACAGAAATGAGTTACGGCTACAAACAATTCCACCAGTTATACCTAGTTGTTCCAAGACATAAAGTAAACACAAATGAGTTACGAGTACATACATTTATAAATGCATAAATTATCCTACACTATTATCATTGTAAAACCATTTCTCCATGCCTTCTCTTCCTCTTCCTCTTCCTCTTCCTCTTCCTCGATGTTCTCCTATTGATGGGAACCTAGTTACTTGAGTTCTTCCTTTTTTCTTGATATAATCTGGATTTATAAATCTCGGATATGGTCAGGAACAATCCAATCAGACTTATGGGGTATTGGATAAATCGTCCTGCAATACGCCAATAACCATTGCTCCATCCAATAATATTTAGAGCAAAACTCTTGTATATAATTATAGTAGTACTCGAGTTGTATCACTAATACTAGTTCTCTAATATATACCAGTTGATCTCAGTAATACCAGTTGCCTCAGTAGTACCAGTTGCCTCAGTAGTATTAGTTATCTCGGTAATACCTAGTTTTGTCTCGGTAATACCAATTGACTCAGTAATACCCAATTTTGTCTCAATAATACTTGTTGACTTAGTATTTTTCACAAAATACATACACGTTTTAAAAAAAAAAATCTTCAACAACAACAAACCATAAACACTAATACATATATCAAGACCTATTTAACATTGAATTTATATTTTACATTTTTCAAATTAATTTTTTAATGTATGAATTCATATATATTGTATATGAAATGAAATGAAAGTGATTATAAATTAAACTTGTTGATTATATTTAGTTAAGATAGTATTTTTTACTACACTCTTCGTTTATATTTATTTAATATATTATTTTGATCCTGGTAACAAATTTTGTTAGTTCCACCACTGAATGTAAATAATAATATACTTACATTTTGGATTTTTGAACCGTTTTAATTATTATTAATTGATGATAGAAAAAAAAATATTTATGGTAAATTATTTTGTTTTGAAATTAAATCAAATACATTATAGTTGTTTTTGAATACAAAAAAAAATTGTGCAAAAATAACCAAAACAAAAGTGAATTGTAAGCAAAACATAAGCAAACATAATACCAGTTGGTCTCAGTAATACCAGTTATCTAGGTAATACCCAGTTTTGTATAAGAACAACATGTTTTTTTAAATATGGAAGGAAGAATAATTGATTGGTTGATGGCATAATTTATGGGTCTACGTGGGATCCATATTTTGAGTTGTGATTGAAAATAATAATAATAATAATAATAAAAAGGAAATGGGTAAAGTGGTGAAATTTGTAATTGGGATATTGGGAATAGGAGAGGAGTATGGAGAATTATTTTGTATCATTAGGGGCTTGTGAGGTTAAGGTCTGGCAGAGAGAGAGAGGTACAAAACTAGGGAATTTATTCATTTAACAGCATCAAAACGACGTCGGTTTGGTGGAATTTGTGTTGGAGCTGTTCAAGATCAGTGATGGCACTTTTGCATATTTCCTATAAAGCATATTCAGCTATCTGTTTCCCTGCATTTGAACAGTATGAAACCATATTGCTGTAGTCGTTTTGTAGTGGAAATGGTTTCCAATAGACGATGTGTTTTGCCTCTTCAACTTTATAGGAATTTTTTTGTTTTGTTTTGCTATATATCATCTACACTTTTTTAATCAGGCATATTTTAAATCCATGCATAATGTATGTAGTTGCAATGTTTGGGGAAAAATGGTCGGCAGATAACAAAGATGGTGTCCTACTGTGCTTATCACAGGTGCAATTTCTCAATACTCTGCTTAAAGAAGCTTTGGTATGATGATGCCTGGTTATGAATTATGTTTTCACTATTGTATTTTTGGTATGTAGGGATCGGAACCCATATATTGTGTTAACTATACAAACTTCTTCAGGGCTCTTCTCTGCAAAACCCAAAATAAAAAGAGAGACAGTTCCCGGCTTGTTTCATCAATCAGAGAAGTTGATGAAGAGTCACCCGCAGAGGATACTGTTGTTACATGTGATCCATTTTCTACTGCTGAAGAAAGATCAACAGCAAGAATGTATTATTTTGGGTCTTATCCACAAAAAGTATGTATGTTCCCCTTTGTCAACTAGGCTGATCTTGGTTTTGTAGAGGAGTGGAGAAGAAGCCATTCCTCACTACACAAGGGGGACCACACCATCATCCATCAGCAGCGATCCAAACTCTGAACACATCCAGGGTAAGAAAGTCTTCAGGTAGCCGTTTCCAACTATAGTTGGATCTAACAGTTTTGGGTTGTATTACGTGTCGGAAGAACCCAAAACGTTTTCTTCTTTCTGGGAACGACTTCAACACTTGCAGGCAAGCAGTCTCAGATGTTTTAAAGGTCTTCAGCTTGGTATTAACAAATCTAACAAGTGTATGTTTTGGTGATACAAGATTCCTCCTATCTATCTTCACTTATCGTATTTACAAAAATCTTGGTTGGTTCATGTTGGTTTAATCAACCTGGTTTAACTTTGCATTTGCGTTAACCGGTCACGTGTTTAGACATGTCACGCTATTTTTACTACTGTTGCAGCTACTTTCTAAAAGCAATCAGAATTATTCATTTTCTTTATCTCTCTTCTCTCTCTCTATCATCTTCATCACATCAATCACCATTGAATCAGGTATTCCGAGGTGTTCTTCTTTCTCTCGATCACCTTCTAATCTCGATTCGCCGATCTCCGGGTTTTTGGTAAACCTCTGGATCGGGTTATTATCTCATTTGGCTTCCTGTCTCATTGGTATCAGAGCTTTGCTCACGACTCCCTGGTGAAACGACAATGGTAGAGACACGGAAACAAGAGAAACAAGCACTGGATCAGATTGAGGAGATGCGCCTCCTGCAAGAGAAACAGATCGAGGAACAGCAACGCCGAACAGATTTCCTCGAGACGCAGTTAAATAAGCTCAAAACGACTATCCATGCTTATTTCTCATAGGAGAAACACGCATCTAAACAGCATCTTGACCCAAATCAGAGTTCGAGCTCGTCACCCCCAGTTGGAGTCCTGTCTCACGGGACGTTCCAATTACCAGATCTACCTGATCTGAGTGGGGTCGAGCATAACATAACAAGGATGAGCCCGTCACCTCCAGTTGGAGTTCCTCAGGGGATGTTCCAGTCACCAGATCCGTCGAATCTGAGTGGGGTTGATCGGAGTTCAATAGGAAGAGCTGCTGGCATAGACGAACCTTCTTTGTTACCAAACGGACTATCTACTCGGCTCACCAAGGTTGGGTTTCCGGTTTTCGATGGGTCTGAGCTGCGCGAATGGATCTATCATTGCGAACAGTTTTTCAGCCTCGACGGCACTGCACGGAAGCTGAAGGTCAGGTTAGCTGCTTTGCATCTTACCGGCAAGGCACTTCAATGGCATCACAACCACATGGCCACTCGGTATGGAATATTTCCCCCTTGGACTGATTATGTAGCTGCAATCTCTAAAAGGTTCAGTGAACTCTTTGATGATCCACTATATGGGCTGAAACAAGCCAATGATCTCGTTGAAATCTACTTGGAGAAATTTGAAAGCGATATGACCAGATTCACCTTACCCGAGGATTATGATTTTAGCATATTTTTGACAAATATGGTTCAACATCTAGCTCTCCATACCAAACAGTTTGCAGTTAAGACAGTCACAGAAGCAGCACGCATCGCCAAGCTTCATGAATCAGCCCTCCTTTGCACACCAGTAAAGGTGGCTCGAGCTCCCTTCAATCCTTCATATCAGAAACACCCTAACCAATACTCTTACAGGGGTGCTAGCACCACACCTCTGTTGCCTTCCCCACGGTTCTCTGATACTACTAAGCCACTGCCTTATAAGCAGCATTCTCCTTCTAATAAGAAATACACTTATGAGGAGATACATGACATAAGAAACAAGGGACTCTGTATGTTTTGTGAGGAGCCATATACACCATGACATCACTTGAAACATAAGAGAGCAAGGATATTCGTGATGGAATGTGATGCCGAAGAACTCACTGATGATGAGGAAGGATCAGTGGATATGTTGGTTGAAGAAGTAGGGGAGGATTCTGCAGAGAAGTCTCCTACTATCTCAGTTAATGCTTTGAGTGGATCCACTACATTTATTTGTATACGAGTAGTTGGGACTTACGGTAAGAGGAAGATCCACATATAGGTTGATTCAGGAAGTAATCACAACTTCCTTGATTTGGTTGTGGCGAGAGAACTGGGTTGCCCCTTAGAACAGATAAAGCCAATGTTCGTAGCTGCGGCCAATGGACATCGTTTACTCACCGGGTACAAATGTTCTGACTTCTTGGGGAGTACAACGGTAAGTCTTCACTACTGAAATCAGGACACTGCCTCTAGACTGTTGCGATCTCGTGCTGGGAGTACAATGGTTATCTACATTAGGTCCTATTTTATGGGATTTCCTCAACCTGCGTATGGAATTCACCTTTCAAGGTATCAGACACATTTTGAGAGGCGTCACGAAGTCTGGTATTATAAAGTCATCAAAGGAGGCAGTTTGAATAAGTTGCTCCTTCACGAGCCCCAAATTGCCATGATACGGGTCATGGAAATAGATGATTCTAATGAGGAACCACCCCTTACACCTGAAGCTATGTTCTCCCATATCTCAGCCAGTGGAATGATATATCATGGTTTTTACCATGTGTAAGCCATGATATAAGTCCTTTTATAGAGTCTTTTCTAGTATTTTGGAGTCTTTTAGAGTCTTTTGCAGGTTTTAGCACATTTGGAGTATTCTTGGAGTTTATGGAGCATTCTGGAGCGAAACTGAAGTCTGCTGGCTAAAGTACCCGAATTCACGTCAAGTATCGATCGATACCCCCTGGTATCGATCGATACCCATCGAAGCAGATTTCAAAGTCGCGACTTAATGAAGTTTGAAGAATTACAAAAAGTGCCCAGAAGTCTCTGATAATTACAAGAAGACCCCAAGTCGTGATTTAGGTTATAAATAGGATTTTACAGCCATTGTTTAGGCTATGCTTTATTTTGCTTTAGTTTAAGAGAGATTTTGGTGAGAGACAAGTCTGGTTTCCCTTCGTCCGAGATCAGATCTCAAAACCTTGTTTCCCTTTCTGATTTTATATAAGAGTATTTATTCAACATGTTTATTGATTTAATATCCATGTCTGAGTAGATCACCTGTTAGGTTTAGGGTTTTCTCATAGGGATTTCTTTGAATGCTAGGTTGATTATCTGTTAGGATTCACTATCTGATTAGTTCTTCACCTTAGGTTGTTCTCAAAGCTAATTCTAGATTAATCATCTAGAACTTAGATCTTAGGATAATTGATTAGGCACGAGAGTGCGATTAATTACCTGATAGAACTTAGGTGAGCAAATTAATTATTCGCAAAGAGATTTGGTTTAATTAATTTGTGAACATATCAAACTTGAACTTTAAAGCTGATTTAGAACTTAGGATTCGCAAAGAGATTTGGAATTCCTAGGATTTAGATTTAGATAGTTTTCGCAACGAGAGTTGGTTAATTATATTTTAGTGATTTGAGTTCTAGAACCGTGCTAAATCTGAATCCTGTTAGTTAATTTAGCTGCATTCATTGATTTTCTGAGAAATACCCCAAGCCTACATTCCTCCATCTGAATTTACAAACACTTTTATTTGCAACCCTGTTTTCAATTACATCATCTGGTTTAGCTTGTTTCTGATCTATATAATCTATTGAGTGATTCTTGAGTTCTTGTGTTCGACCCCTTGATTTACTGCAGCAACTGCTTTAGTACTATTCAGGGTATTAAATTGAGCATATCATGGAACAAAATCATTGGGAGAAGCTTCACTTCAACCTCTACTTACCTCTTATAGTGATTTGTTTGAAGAACCAACTGCTTTACCACCTTTCAGGTAGGGGTTTGATCATAATATTCCACTGGAAGCCGGTGCTAACCCCGTCAATCAAAGACCGTATAGATACTCTTCCTTGCAGAAGGATGTGATTGATAAAATGGTGCAGGAAATGCTTAGTCAATGGATCATAAAATACATCAATAGCCCGTATGCATCCCCTGTTGTTCTGGTGAAGAAGAAAGACGGCTCTTGGAGACTTTGCGTTGATTACAGAGGGCTCAACAAGCAAACCGTAAAAGATAAGTATCCAATCCCTTTACTGGAAGATCTACTAGATGAGTTAGGGGGATCTACATACTTTTCAAAGCTTGATATGCGGGCTGGTTTCAACCAGTTAAGGATGACCCCTCAGGATGTGTACAAAACAGCCTTTAAGACACATTATGGCCATTATGAGTACCTCATTATGCTATTTGGATTGACAAATGCTCCCTCTACCTTTCAAGGGTTGATGAACCATGTTTTTCAATCTATTGTACGGAAGTACCTTCTTGTCTTCTTTGATGACATATTGGTCTACAGCCCTACCTGGGAGGAACATCTCGTACATTTGGATGCGGTATTTTCTATCTTGAGACAACATCAGCTCTACCTCAAGCCCTCCAAGTGTACCTTTGGAGGTACTATGATTGAATACTTGGGGCATTTTATATCTGCTGCAGGAGTGAGTATTGATCCAAGCAAGATAAAGAGTATAGAACAGTGGCCTGTCCCAGCAAATCAGAAGCACCTCCGGAGTTTTATGGGTTTAGCAAACTACTACAGAAGATTCATAAAGGGGTACAATGTAATTGCCAGACCTCTTACTAACTTGCTCAAAAAAGAAAGGTTCTCTTGGTCCTGAAGCAGCTGAAGCTTTTCAGACTTTGAAGCAAGCTCTCACCACTTACCTTGTCCTGGCTTCTCCAAGACATTTGTTGTTGAAACTGATGCCTCTAACATCGGCATTGGAGCGGTTCTTATACAGGATAATCATCCCATTTGCTATATAAGTAGATCTCTGGGGCCGAGACATCAGTCTCTTTCTGTGTACGAAAAGGAGCTGATGGTTGTGGTTTACGCAGTACAAACTTGGAATGCTTACCTAGCCCACAAATCATTTATCATCAAAACAGACCAGAAATCTCTGAAGTTCCTCCTCGATCAGAAGGTAGCTACTCCCTTTCAACACATGTGGCTCTCTAAACTTATCGGGTATACTTTTGAGGTACAATACAAGCAGGGTAAAGAGAATTATGTTGCGGATGCCCTATCTCGTGTTACGGGTTCAGAGTTACTTCATATTACTCTCTCTCAAGCTCATCAGGGTTTCTACAATTCTCTCAAGCTCCTCTGGCAGACATATATCAACCTTTCCATCATGATTTCTGAAATCGTTGCTGATCATACGTCTCATGCTGCTTTCACCTTTAGCAATGGGGAGCTACGCATAAAAGGCAAGCTAGTGGTGGGTAATGACAAGGAAGTGAAGCTTCACATTCTCCAATGGCTACATGATTATGCTATTGGAGGTCACTCAGGAAGAGATGCCACTCTCCATAGAGTTAAGTCTCTCTTCTACTGGCCGAAGATGAGTGCTGAAGTCCAGAATTATGTAAGGAATTGCTCAGTATGTCAGAAGAGTAAATATGACTTGGCAGCAAAACCGGGTCTACTCAATCCATTGCCTATTCATGCTGGTGTATGGGAGTCTATAAGCATGGATTTCATCGAGGGACTTCCTCCATCCTTCGGTAAGCACTGCATTCTGGTTGTCATCGATAGACTTAGCAAGAATGCACATTTCTTGGCAATGTCACACCCTTACACTGCTTTGGACATTGCACAAGTCTATATGGATCAAGTCTTCAAGCTTCACGGTATGCCACATGACATAATCAGTGACCGTGATCCCACTTTTCTGAGTGAGGTATGGAAGGAGATGTTTCGGGTACATGGAGTTGATCTACGGTTTTCTACAGCCTATCACCCTCAGACAGACGGGCAAACAGAGGGCACCAACCGCACTCTCGAGACTTATTTACGGTGCATGACCTCTGACACACCTCAAACTTGGAGCAAATGGCTTTCCCTAGCTGAATGGTGGTATAATACCACTTTCCATACAGCTATAAAAAGCACCCCTTTCGAGATTGTGTATGGCCAGCCACCTCCATTACACCTTCCTTACCTTCCTGGCGAGAGTTCTTCTTCAGTGGTTGACAGGAGTCTGCAAAAAAGAGAAGAAATCATTTCTTTGATAAAGTTTCATCTACTGCGGGCTCAAAATCGGATGAAGCAATACGCAGATTCTCACCGTTCTTCTCGGGAGTTTAAGACTAGAGATTATGTATATCTGAAGCTTCAACCATACCGGCAACATTCACTAAAAAACAGGAAGGTACCCCATAAACTTTCTCCATGCTTTTATGGTCCTTTCTGCATCACGGAATGTGTAGGCCCAACAACTTACAAACTGCAGCTCCCTACACATGCTGCCATTCACGACGTCTTCTAAGTGAGTCAGCTCAAGCTCTGTCCTAATCCACCAACTTCATCACCAACATTACCTCAGTATTGGCTAGACTTGGGAAATGCAAAGGAACCATAGGTCATCCTTGAGAAGAAGATGGTCAAGCATCGCAACGCTGCCGTCACTAAAGTGCTTGTCCAGTGGAAAGGGTTCCCTCCTGAGCAAGCTACATGGGAATTTTACAAGGATTTTGTTGCCAAATACCCTCTCTTTCATCCTTGAGGACAAAGATACCGTCAATAGGGGAGTATTGATACAAGATTCCTCCTATCTATCTTCACTTATCGTATTTACAACAATCTTGGTTGGTTCATGTTGGTTTAATCAACTTGGTTTAACTTTGCATTTGCGTTAACCGGACACGTGTTTAGACCTATCACGCTATTTGTACTCTTGTTGCCGCTACTTTCTAAAAGTAATCAGAATTATTCCTTTTCTTTATACTCTTCTCTCTCTCGTATTCTCTATCATCTTCATCACATCAATCACCATTGAATCATGTATTCTGAGGTGTTCTTCTTTCTTTCGATCACCTTCTAATCCCGATTCGTCGATCTCCGGGTTTTTGGTAAACCTCTGGATCGGGTTATTATCTCATTTGGCTTCCTGTCTCATTTAGGCGGTCTGGAACACATGGATGGGATCTTTTTGCAAGAAGAAAAATATAATAATAAGGAGAAATGGTACACAGGCAGACCCACTTTTGAATCATGGCCTATTTGGGATTGCAGACTTGAGAGAAGCACGGTATCGCAGAGAAGGGAAGGATTGCTATGTGAGTTGAAATTTTTTCCCTTTTTTCTCCACAATTATCCTTCTTTCTTTATCCCTCTTAAAAGAAAGGGAAGATTTGTGTTTGCAGCTGCTCAAGATCAGTGAGCATAGTGGTTGATGCTACAGATAAAGGGAATATAGCTCGGGTCATCAACCATTCGGTAATCAGCTATTGCGATAAGTGTCTTTGACTTTGCCAAATTTATCATTTTTGCACATTTTCGCGTCCTGTGATCAAATATTTTTTTAAACTGATCAAGCCTAAATAGCTATAGCAAACATCATCCCAGCTCCAAGAAGAAGAAAAAAATAAGACACGATTTTGGAACACAAAAGTAAAATTCTCTTAAACTCTCAAAAAGATAAATTATTCATGCTTTAGCTTTGTACAGGTGAAAAGATATTAAGGTGCAAGCCTTTGAGGGTCACGAGGGAAGAGTGATGTTTTGCGGATGTTGTCCAGTCCACACAAGAGCATGATCACTCGCTCCAGCCCCAGTCCAAATCCACCGTGTGGAGGTGCACCGTACCTGTAAAACATTATTTGTAGCCATGTCCACTTAAGAGAACAAGCTCAGATAACCAATTACTAGGAACAGAACTGGTCCAGTTTGTAATTTACCTGAATGAATCGATGTATGTGGATATTGCCTCGACATTAATGCCACATTCCCTTGCGCGTTTCTCCAAGAGTTCTGGGTCATGTATACGTTGACCCCCTGATATGATCTCCTCGCCTAGGACAAAACACACAAATTTAGTATCAAATGTGTTTAGTTAACATAATTGGTGGAAATACACATATAAGGTAAAAAGAAATAAATGTACCTCTCAAGAAGACATCGAAGGAGTGGCTGTAACGAGGATCATCTGCACAAGGCATAGTGTAGAACGGCCTAACTGCCAGAGGATAGCGATCCACTATGTAGAAGTCAGTGTTGTACCTGTTTGTTTCCATTTATCGAAATCAACAGTGTTAGAACAGAATGAAAATAATATCGAACGGGAGAACTTAGATAAAAGTGGTGGATTACTTTTCTCGAATGAGCTTGCCAAGTTTTTTCTCAAGTTCTGTGTTTAGATCTCCTAAAGGATCAACCTCCTCACCAGCTTCCTGTGAACACCAACTATTATTGATAGTCCAATCAAATAACTCGTCAAGTCAAATGCAAAAAGACAAGCCATACCTCAAGCATTTGAACCACTTCTGCATGAGTTAGAATCAATGTTTTTGGAAGAAGCTGCAAATAATCAGAATCCAACAAGATACACAAACTCAGTTTCCAACAAGATACAAAAACTCGGTTCCATAAATATTCCTTGCTCATAGAGCATGGTTACCTTCAAAGGTTCAGATGGGAATTGCTTTCCGACAGCTTTCAGTTCCTGTACGCACCTCTCTTCCAATTTTGTGAGCATAAACAAACATGACTGGTATGCCTGCTCCATTACCTGCAGAAACAAGAAATGTTAGAACCAGAGGCATACTTGAGAGTAAATATCATAATATTTCCAACAGCCAACTCAATCTTACCTCATGATAGTCCCAGTGAATCTCCATCTCCACATCAAAACCGGTGAATTCACAGAGGTGCCGATGAGTGGACGAGTTTTCTGCCCTGAAAACAGGACCGACCACAAAGACACGCGAGAAGTCAGCGCAGATTGCCATCTGTTTGTGCAGCTGAGGAGACTGAGCCAGACAAGCAGGCTGCCCTTTGTAATCCAACTTAAATACAGCAGAACCTCCTTCACTACTGCCAGCCATAATTTTCGGTGTGTTGATTCCAATAAAATCCTGGGATAGAAAGAACTCTTCCAATGCCTACACAATTACTATCAGGATAGTTAGTTTTCTCTAGTAAAAATGGTGGACTACTTTTCTCGAAAAGGAAAACACACATGTTTAGCTTGGCACTCAATGCGGAAGATGGCTTGATTAGCTGGTGTTCGGAGTTCGAGCCCCCTATTATTCAAACGTGTGTCCTGAAGGACACGAGCAGCTGGTCTGCCATCCTGCAGACACACACCTCTGAGGAACCAACCATAGAAGAGCACAGAGTTCAAACTAATCTCCAAATTAAAACTTCAAAAAAACCTTCTCAGATTTTTTGATGTCTGCTTCACTTCGGGCAGCATCCTCGACATAAAGTGGCAGTTTTGGCAAGGATCTGCTGAGGCAGTAGACTTTTGTCGGATGAATTTCAACCTGCTGCGTGGGTCCTGTCAGAGGCTTCTCAGGGAGAGAGACCATACCCATAACCTCAACAACGGATTCACGACTCAACTGGATGAGAAATTTAATCATGTCTTCGGTCTCCTCCGATCTGGGAGCCATCAATTGGACCGTGAATCCACTTTGCCTCAAGATCACAAACAATCTCTTAGGGCGTAGACGACTCGTGTGGACTCGCCCTCGGATCAAAACCTCTGATCCCGCCATCTCTTCCACCAAGTTGCTCACTTTGGTCAACTCCTTTCCCTCATTAGCCTCTCTCCACTTTACTCCTGCCGGATCCGTCTGCACGTCGCCATAGTTCCTCGACTCGCATGACCACATGATGCACAATATCAAGGAGCGGCTGCTATAGGGAGAAAACGAGAGAGAGAGAGAGAGAGAGAGAGAGAGAGAGAGAGAGAGAGAGAGAGAGAGAGAGAGAGAGAGAGAGAGAGAGAGAGAGGGGAGAGAGACATTACGAGGGTTTAGGTATTTTTATATGTTCATCTGTAATTTTTTGGGCTTTTGGGTTGTAATGGACTCCACCCCTGTAAATCAATATAGGTCCTGTTCGTTTCTGTAAATATTTAGTTGTAAATATTATTTACATCATGAATTAAAATTAACTAGATAAGTACCCGCATATATGCGAGTTTTGTAAATTAATATTAGGATTAGTAATACATTGTTTTATTTCCTTAATCTAAATAGAAAAACTAGGATTTTTTTTTTCTTTTTTATTAACTTTTCCTTTTAGGATAAATGTAGATTTTGTATTTTTTTTTCTTTTTTTTAAGTAAATTTAGATTTTAAGATTATAAATCGATTATTAATTTTTTCAAATTTTATGTTTTCCTTTTTTATATTTTTTATTATTAAGTAACTTTACCATTTAGGATTATGGATCAATTATTAATCTTTCCAAATATTTATGTTTTTTTAATTCATTGATTATTAATCGATTTTAAAATTTTCCATTATAATTTTTTGATTTTTCCTTTTTTATTAACTTTAGCTTTTATGATCAATTTATTTATTTTTTCCTTTATTATTATTTTAAGTTTCCTTTTTTATATAGATTGTTTTTTTTCTTTTTTTTAGTTTAACATTTTTTAATATGTACCTTAATTCATTTTTACTAAGATTGCCTTTTTTAAGTTAAACATTTTTAAATATTTACTTTATTTCTTTTTTTACTTTGTTAGTTAAATTGACATATGTCAAGATCTAAATTAACAACCGTGACAGATGTCACAGTCTCGTGAGTTATAATTATCCTACGTGTCACGCTCACGTCGAAAGATTCAACTTTATATAACAAGATATGGTTATGATTAAAACTAAAAATAAGATTAGATTAAAGTATGAGTATTTTTGTCATTTTTTATTAAAATCATCTTGATGAATATGTAAAATGATCAAACAAACAAAGATTCATTCAGATTCATCCAGATGAACAACCAAAATTAGAAACGAATATCATCCAAATGACTCATCCAGATGAATCATTTAAATGAATCATCTGGATGCATATGTCAAATAATCAAACGAACATGGCATAATGGATTGACCAAACAAAAAAAAAAATTGGGTAACTGTTAGAAATGGATCATCCATCATTCAAGTGATTATCCATCACTTGTCATTATCCATATTATAAGCACAATGCTTATAATGACTTAGCTTCTTCTTTGAAGTTTCATTATAATATTAATATTCCAAATACTATATATAGGTGATCAAAGTTGTAATGTGAAAGAAACGAAGTCTCACTCTCATTCGTCTCTCGTCTCTCGTCTCTCGTCTCTCGTCTCTCGTCTCTCGTCTCTCGTCTCTCGTCTCTCGTCTCTCGTCTCTCGTCTCTCGTCTCTTTACACACACATATATCTTAAGTTATTATTTACAATACCTTATCAGCACGAACGACTTTCTATCCGATTACATATTTCAAAGGTAAAATTTAATTTATATTGAGGTTATAAATTCGAATCTAGGCAATATTTATTAAGTTTGATTATAATACTTGTTTGCTTATCATTATGTTTGCTCGTTTGATTATTTGCATTACTTAGTTGCTAGCCATTATGCTACTTAATTATTTAGTTGTATTGCTTAAGTGCTTGTCGTCATGCTTCTTGATTGTTTGGTTGCGTAGTTTTTTTTTTTTTTTTTTTTTTTTTTTTTTGATGCCTTTCGGCCTCCGGGAGTAATCCTAAGCCCAAAGGCCCAGACTAATCTCCCGGGTGGGAGTGATACAGCCCACTTATAATGCCCCACTTGGCCAAGTGTTTGTCCTGGTAATTTCGCTCTCGCGGAGAATCGATCCCTGGCCTAGACCAACAGGGCCGACACTCACCGCAGGAAGGAAACCATCTGACCACCAACAACTTGGTTGTTTGGTTGCCTAGTTGCTAGCCGTTATGCTGCATCATCGTTTTAGTTTTTGTTCTTATGGTTTATAATATTTTCAAGAATTTATTTTAATCATGTTGAATTTGGCAAAGCTTGTTATAGTTGTCAGAAGTGCATCTGCAAGCGAATGAGCTTTTAAATATTATCAATCCATCGGAAACGATGTTAGATGAGGAATGGGAAAATGCCAATATATGTATACGTCAACATCCCTATGATGGTTTTAAAAAAAGAATATATCACGAGAAATGATCCCGCATATCTTTATAAATTATTTAAAGATATGTTTGATCACCAGAAACATGTGATCTTACCAAAAGCCAAATGTGAATGGTTAAATCTGTGGTTTCAGGATTATAAAAGTATTATTGAATATAATTCTGTTTTGTTCATAATCACTTCCAAAGATGGTGTTATGTGGAGAGAATGTTACCGATTGTGATAAGATCAATTAACATTCCAAACATTTCATCATGCGAATGTAATTCTACAACAACAATATTGAGTAAGACGATTCATTCAATAGTTTGAGTTAATGTAAATCCTCCTCGTTGCTAAACAAAATAATGAACTCGTGATGATGAACCATCAAACTCGTCCAACTGGACCAACTCCACTTTCTGAAGTGAATGTTGCATCATCCAATTATAATGCTTGGCAAGGACGAGAAAAATGAAAGGATGTTGAAACCAATCTCATCTCAGATGAGTCTAGACCTTTCATTCATGGCTTAAATGATGAAACTCATCTTGATATCGCAGATTTTTCCCTTTGATCATGAAAACGAAAACGGTGCGACTAATTATGATCGATATGACATAAAATGTCACATTTTGAGATTGAGGTGCGAAATATATGTCTGTCAGACATTGCAAAAGTAATTGGAAGGTCTAGAAGAGCTAGTCTCTCGACTTCCAAAGGCATAAGAATTATAATTATTAATGCCTTAATGTTCTCCAAAGTCTCAAAGAAACTCGTGAAGTTTCAAAGACATTTATCTTAGTAATTATCATATTGAGACTATAAATAAATATGGAGTCGAATGTTCGACCACATTGGAGACATGCATGAATATGATTATATCATGCACAAAATGAAGATGGCAAAAACTATTTATTAAAGTAAACATGAAGTTTACTAATTGGTTAAAGTATAGAATAATCAGTCAAAGCTATCCCGGTCCAATACTGATATGAAAGATCATTGAGAATTTATGTAGAAAAGTAGAAGTTTTTCTTTTTAGAATGCTGCATGTTTACCAGTCATCCCTCGAATTTAAAATTTAATATATATATATATATATATATATATTATTAATGGAGTGGAAGGTTTTGCCTCTTCCTTGATTCTCTAGTAGGCTACTTAGCTATGCCTCTTGAATCATATGATTTTTGGCCAAATCATCATTTTTGGTTGAATGAGCTCATTGAATATGGTATTTTTGGTTTCTTTGATCACTCTCCAAATCAAACCCCGAATATAACTGATCCAAATAGGAGAATCGGTCTAATATGAATGGTGCCATCATTTTGAGAAGGGGTATTAGGAGTCACACATCAAAAGTCAAATGATCTAACATAAGAATACATGACCCAAAATTGGGTATGTAGTTTATCCTATAGTGAATTTCAGTTTGAGATGATTGAACTAGGAGAGCTATCATCTCGAGGGGGAGAATTAAAGAATCCCACATCGATAGTAAGTTGATAATTTTGGTGAGTTGACATCCCAAATTTGATAACTTTGTGAGTTCCCACATCCGACGGTGTTTGGCCGCGGGTGGGAGCTCTTGACCCGCAGTGGACTGCTGCTTCGGGAAGCTTTGTCGGTCTTCAGTGCTTCAGGTATATTTTAGGATCCAACCATTAGATTGCCTCCAATCCAATTGCATTTGAAAGCTGGTTGTCTCTACTTTGTTGTGTCCAAATTTGGTGATGATCAGACGGTGAGAATGCCTTCTATGATGGCAAGACTTCTAACAGTCCGTGTTCATCCAAAAACGTACTTTTGTTCCGAAATGCACTCTTTTATCCCGAGTTACCTGAAATGTCTTTCAAGATACTAAAACATGGAAATCATTTGAAAACTATTGAAAACGGAGTTAAAACACCTGCAAAAAGATATGAAAGTGATCCATAAAAATGGTCAAAAACTGGTGTTATCAACTCCCCAAAACTTAGACTGTGTTTGTCCTCAAACAAAACAAAACCAAAGCTCGGAAAGATCAAACAAAAATCATCGGGAACTAGAAATCGCAGAGAACGTCCTTCTAAACCAAAACCATCGAACTACATCAATCGCAATCTAGCCTAGAAAATTCTCACTAGAAGTTCCCGTAACACCAGTCCACGATATCCGTCATACGAAATATAAACTTTCAAAATCCAAAAATCAGGTCAACTAGCTCTCTACATTCATTAAGTATAGACGTGAGTTTCTCATCAAAATGATTAAACCAAGACAAACGAGGCTAGGTATTAAAGGCATTTAGAGGTGAGGTTAAGAGTGTTTCGGGTTACCGTAATTTCACCATAGGATGCGAGATATTATGCAAAACAGCAAGAGAGGAATGATCTATTGATAACCACAGCTTATAGTCACTTCTTCTTGCGTAAAAATGTTGCTCTTCCTCCTTCTTTTAAAACATAAGTTTTCTGTCATTCCCCTAGACTTAGAATTTTCTACGGGCTCGGAATGACAGACTTCTCACAAACGAACCATGGATGCCTCATAAGTATTTCGACCAACCTAGACTCTTTTTAGGCTTTTGTTTCCTTTCCCTTTTGATTTTTTTTGTTTTTTTTTTTTAAAGGAGGAAACACCTTTTATTGAAATAGAGTCTTAGGGGCGTGAAAATTTACCATGATTATCCATTATGAATTCTGGATCATGGATTATGGAGTATGGATTATGGATTATGGATTATCCATTATGGATTATGGATTATCGATTATGGATTTGATTATGGATTATGGATTATGGGTTATGGATTATTGATCACTATGTGTAGATCAAGTGCAAAAGATACTAATCAAGTGGCATACGTAGTTTCTTACTTTAGAGTGATACAAGAGATAATAGTATTAGACTACCACATGTTTCAGGTTCCATTATTCAAGTGTAAGTGGGACAACAAAGGGAATGGTCTGAAGGAAGAAGATGGTTTTACGCTTGTGAACTTCACCTTAAACCAAGCAGCATTCCTCCAAGATCCATACATTATGTCTTCTCAAGCAAAACATGTGTTTTACTCCAGAGAAGATGACTCATAACCTTGGTTGGTTGTTATGAGGGCGCCACCAAGAGGGTATCATGAGTTAAAGACATCTGAGGAGTTTGTTACTGCACCAGTACCCATCGAAGACAATGATGATTTGGGAAATAAATCTTCTGATGATGAGAGTTTCTTTGTTAGGGCTGATTGTGAAGGGGTTTTGGTGGTTGATTAATTGTGCTAGGATTAGTAGATAATTTATTAATTTCTAGACAGTTAGTGGTCCAGTTTTTATTACAAGCTATTAGTTTCTGATGGTTTACTAAAGTTTCAGGTGAAACAATATGAAGCAGAAAAATGATGTAGCTACACGTCGCAGTAAGCGTCAAAAAGGTGAAGATGCAAGTGTTGAGTCACTGAAGACTCAGCCCAGACGCATAAAGCTTGTTATGGATGATCGAAATGATCATCCTGCATTTGAAGAAGAGTCTCCAGAACAAGAAGAAGAAAACGATGAGCATGTGGAAACAGAAGTTCAAGAACCAAGGGTAGAGACGGCTTCCACTGTGGAAACAGAAGATACACAACCTTCAACTGAAGCAGATGAAACTGAGCAGCCACCGACAAAGACAAAGAGAAAAAGGGGTTTAACTAGGATGAGTAAAGTTGCTATAAACCATGAGGACAAGATTGAAGTTGAATTTATATCTCTCAGTGAACATGTTGGGGTTGGATCCGTAACACTTTCCTCGTTTCTTGGTGTTCTTGTGAGAGAGCATGTACCGGTACTTCTTGGAGATTGGAGGCACCTTGAAGAACAGACAAAAGATAGACTTTGGGAGCAGATTCAGGTAATGTTTAACTTATGAAACTATTGGTTTAAATTATAATATCCTTTTTAACTTCTGAAACTATTGTAGGCGAGGTTCAATTTGACAGAAAAACATGGCAAAAAGAAAGTGTGTTTAAGCAGATGGGGTGTATATGGAGGTCTTCAAAGTCAAGGCTTGTAGGTCTTGTGCGTGCTATAGGGTGTAAGGAACACCTTATTAACTTAAAACCAAGCAATGTTCATTCTGTCTCAGCTTGGATGAATTGGGTGAGGATGAAGAAATGCAAAGATTTTAAGGTTGTTTAACTTCAATTTTATTCTAAATAGCTGTTTGTGTATGGATAATTGTAATCTGACAGTTTGGCCTTATTTTGAAGGTTCAAAGTGACAAATTCAGGGAACTAAGGAGATGTCAGATTCCCCACACCACTAGCCGCAAAGGAATGGTTCGCTTGTGATGAGGACATCGAACCAGCTAGCCCACCAGAGGTGAGCTCAAAGCTCGGACAAGACCAAACCGGGCCGATTATGGAGACTATGATGAACGATCGGTTTGATGCATTACAAAGCCGACATTGGAAACCCGGAGGACTTTTGGATACTACCAATTCAAAAGAGAATTGTACTGAGCGTATGACAAGCTTAGATCTTGTTTATTGGCGACAGCGGTTCTCTTATGGATTTGGGACAGTAACTCCCAAAGTTACTTCAGCGAGTGGAAAGCGAGCAAACGACTTGAAGGATCAATCAACCCCAGAGGAAATCATTAGGAGGAAGAGTCTGGAAAATAGCTTCAACATGTTCAAGGAGAAGCTGAAGCATCTGGAACACGAAGGACTGATCAGGCTTGATCAGTTTGAAGGTTGGAACCTAACCCCGTTGTTGAGCTCCGATTTCAATCGAATGTTCAATCAAGTGTCGCTTCCAGATCACGGCACTTCAGGAGACGATCTATATATGGTTCAAAGATATTTGAGTCTAGTTTCCAGAACATCCAAGATCTCTCCAATCAGCCCAGCCAATCGCTCATAAAAGGCCCAACAGTGGAGACGTATCTAATGGACTCAATCCTACCCGAAAATGTCAAGTGGAATCTCTTGAAGCCCAAACATGAAAGCCCACTTGAGAATGGTTTCTATGAGCTTAAGAGACACTTAAGAAGCTTTCTAGAAGCTTCCCTTCACGACCTAAGGTGCACCACACCTCACTTGATCAAGTGGATCAAGTTTGAGCTACACTTGCCTTATTTGGAGATTCTCGCCATTCATCTCCAACGGCTCTATTATTTGAAGTTTGGCCACAAAGTGAAGCTTTTCCACAGCAACCAGGACGTACCTAGACACTTGACATTCGCCCCTAAGTTGTCAAGACTCAAGAAAGGCTCCGTTTTCCATATTTGGCCGATTCTCGTCATTATGACTCAAATGGCTAGTTTTAGCATTTACTTTGCGATTTCCTTCTTGTTTAATTTCGTGTATGAGCACTATATAAGCTCAGCTTTGCTTTCTGATGAGTAAGGACTTTTGCAAGTCCCGGATCAATACCTCAAGTTGTAGTATTTTGAGGATCGAACCGAAGAGGCTAAGGTTGACACACTAAGAATGCATGAATCTTCCTAAGCTAGAGCAATGTTTTTGTGTTTTTCTATTTATGAACTAAAAGAAACAAATTTCAAGAAGGGAAAACAAAGATATAAAAGTTGGATCACGGACTAAGCTATCAAGGAGATGGGATACGATCAAACAACGAATCATTTGGAAGCATTGAACTCTATCCTAGAACATGGGATTCATAATTATGACTAATCCACCGTCGTGGCACTAATCACTTTGTTAATCACCAAATCAAGAGCAAACTCTCGTTTGTGATAAGGTGATTAACAAGCATTGACCTCCAATTCCAATTAGTTCGCTAATCACCCTAGACATCAACTCTCGTTGGCTAGGCACGAAAAGCTCTCAAAAGGTTCTTGTTCAAGCATTTCATTTAAACTCCGGTTAGGAGTGAAATGCCTAAG
>PKML01043815.1:243876-254604 GCA_002933935.1 Eutrema yunnanense | reverse complement strand
GAACAAATTCTGAACTTAAAATCATTGCTGATGCTTTGGGCAGTATAGTTGCTTGGCCAAACGATAAACTTGTTTACATTTGAATCATTGATGTTTATAGTGTGTATGAGAGTACTTTGAATAAGTGGTGTTGTGTTTGTGTTTGAACATGTACTTTGGTCTTAATAAAATATCTTCCAAGTTATAATTATTCGTTGGTCCAAAAATTTGTATTACACATGTCTTCATTGGGAAGAATAGATAACATATCAATTTATGGCAAAACTAGAATGATACAATATAAGTATCAATTATGACGTTAAATAACAAAATAATAACACAAAAAACGCTATTGTAGAAAATACAATTGCATATAATAAAGCGCTATTGTAAAAATAACTTACATAGCATAACGTAAAACCGCTACGATAGCTTGCTAACCTATTATCGCGGGGGCATATATAGCGTTTTTAAATACGCTGCGATAGCGATACATAGCGTTTTTCGGACGCTATAAATGAGCGCTTTTCCTGTAGTGGCACCCTCTACCGCGGTGCATTGCCAAAGATAAGGATGCTTCTTGACCCGGCATCCAATGGGAACTTCTTGGCCAAAGATGTTGATGAGGCCATGGAACTAGTTGAGAATCTAGCTCAAAGCGACGGGACTTATGGAGATGATTATGACCGAGCCACTAGGACAACTAGTGATTTTGATGAGTATAAGAGGTCCAAGGAGATGAAAATTCTCACCGAGAAGATGGACAAGCAAGCTTCAATGATTGACAAGCTCCTTAGCGCTTTTCAACAACCGGTTCACTTTATTGGTGACCTTGAGGAAAACCAATGTTACCAAGAAGATGTAGGCGACGCGGGTACCCAAGAAGAGATGAATTATGTGAGTAATCAAGGCTACCAAAGAGGCGGTTTCAACAACAACTACCGCAACCACCCAAATTTCTCTTACCGGAACCCAAACGTAGAGAATCCACAAGACCAAGTCTACCTTCAACAACAACAAGGAAACCAAGCTCTCCAACAAAAGCAATTAACTCAACAACAACAAGGTCAAGTTTCTAACTCCAACCAACAAGGTTATGTCCCCAAGAACACCTTCCAAGGGAACCAAGGCGGGTTTCAACCCAAGCAAGAATTTGCTCCACCCGGTTTCATGCCACAAGCTCAAGGAAACACCTCTATGCCTCAAGATGTTGACATGAAGAACATTCTCCAACAAATTCTTCAAGGGCAAGCCAATATAGCTATGGAGATTAGTAAGAAGATGGTGGAGATCCACAACAAAGTCGATTTCTCCTACAATGATCTCACATGTAAGTTTGAGACATTGAGCTCTAAGATCAAGCAACTTGAGGGAAAAGGAACCCCTTCTTCTTCATGGCCACAAGGTCAACTACCAGGAAAGCCCGAGACCAACCCTAAAGAGTATGTGAATGCCATCACACTAAGGAGTGGCACGGTTTTACCTACTAGAGAAGCCCCTTCTACTCTTAACGAGGACATTGAGAACCAAAATGGGGGGTGGAACTTGAGACTCAAGATGAGGTAATAGTTGAAGATGTGGTATAGGGAGCTAAAGACAAGGGTAAAAGGGTTGAAGAGACCAAGACCAAGGTTGTTGTTCAAGAAAAGCCCAAGAGGAAGGATACATTATTTGTTCCACCTCCTTATGTGCCAAAGCTTCCTTTTCCCGAACGTTTCAAGAAGCAATTGTTGGAGAAGTATGGGGCGGTATTTGATAGACAAATGGAAAAAGGTTGAACTCACTATGCCCTTGGTTGATGCATTCCTTCTTGTGCCACAATACGCCAAATTCCTCAAGGACGCCGAGAAAGAAAGAGCTAAGGAGATGGAGTCAATGGTGGTACTAACTCATGAATGTAGCCCCATAATCCAAAAGAAGGTGGTACCCAAGAAATTTGGAGATCCGGGTAGTTTCACTCTTCCATGTGCGTTGGGACCTCTTGCTTTCAACAATTGTCTTTGCGATCTAGGGGCTAGCGTGAGCCTTATGCCGCTTTCCATTGCTAAAAGATTAGGGTTCACAAAGTACAAGGCTTGTAGGATCTCCTTGATTCTTGCGGATATAAGCGTGAGAATACCAATTGGGCTACTTGAAGACTTACCAATCATGGTTGGAGATTTCATTGTACCAATGGATTTTGTAGTCTTAGAGATGGATGAAGAACCAAAGGATCCTCTAATCTTCGGGAGACCTTTCTTGGCAACCGCAGAAGCCATCATCGATGTGAGGAAGGGTAAGATTGACTTTCATTTTGGTAAAGAAGAGGTGCTTGAATTCAGCATCAATGATGTCATGAAGAAGCCCACTATCGATAGTCAATGCTTCTACATCAAGATCATGGATGAATTGGCGGATGAACTCCTTGAAGAGTTGAATCTTGAGGATGACTTGCAAGTTGCTTTGACCAAAGATCATGGTGAACATGGGTATTTGAATGAGGCAAGTGAAGGCTACAAGTTGCTCTTGGACTCTCACAAGCCGGTGCTTAGAGATAATCCATTCGTTGAGTTGAGTAGTCAAGTGACTAAGTGTGAAGACGGTTCCACCTTGAGTTTGGTACAAGAGAGTTTTGCTTTGGAAGTGGAACAAAAGATGGACGTGCAAGGAGCTAGCAATGGTAAGACTAGTTTGGATGAAGATGATTGGAGCAAGCTCAAGGCGCCTAAGGTGGACCTAAAACCGCTTCCCATTGGGCTAAGGTACGCCTTCTTAGGTCCCAATGAATCATACCCGGTCATTGTGAATGAGAACTTGAATGAAAATGAATTGTCCTCCTTTTTAGTTGAACTAAAAAAGTATAGGAAGGCCATTGGTTATTCTTTAGATGACATCAAGGGCATTTCTTCTACTATTTGCACACATAGGATGCATCTCGAGGATGAATCAATGACTTCTATTGAGCATCAATGGAGGTTAACTCCGAATTTGAAAGAAGTTGTCAAGAAGGAGATTCTAAAACTTCTAGATGCGGGTATTATCTATCCCATTTCGGATAGTACTTGGGTTTCACCAGTCCATGTGGTGCCCAAAAAGGGAGAAATCACGGTTGTAAAGGCTGAAAAGATGAATTGATACCCACTAGAACTATAACCGGTCATAGGATGTGCATCGATGATAGAAAACTCAATTCATCTACCCGGAAAGATCATTTTCTGTTACCTTTTATTGACCAAATGTTAGGCTTGCAAATCACCCTTTCTATTGGTTTTTTGATGGATATTCATTTTTTTTTCAAATCCCTATCCACCCCAATGATCAAGAGAAAACGACCTTTACTTGTCCCTATGGTACCTTCGCATATCGAATGATGCCATTTGGACTTTGTAATGCACCCGCGACTTTTCAACGGTGTATGATGTTCATTTTCTCGGATCTTATTGAGGACATGGTTGAATTGTTTATGGATGACTTTTCTGTGTATGGCTCTTCGTTTGGTGCGTGTTTGTCATATCTTTGCAAGGTACTCACTAGGTGCGAGGAGGCAAATCTCGTTTTGAATTGGGAGAAGTGTCATTTCATGGTTCAAGAGGGTATCGTCCTTGGATACAAGATCTCGGAGAAAAGAATTAAGATAGACAAGGCCAAGATCGAGGTTATGGTGAGCTTTTTGGGTCATGCGGGTTTCTACCGACGGTTTATCAAAGACTTCTCTAAGATAGCAAGACCCACTCATACGTCTCCTTTGCAAGGAAGTGGAGTTCAAATTCGATGAAGAATACCTTGAGGCGTTTTTGGAAATCAAAAAGGCTCTCGTGAGTGCTCCAATTGTGCAAGCACCGGATTGGAACTTCCCTTTTGAGATCATGTGTGACGCAAGCGACTACGCGGTATGAGCGGTTCTTGGGCAAAAGAAAGACAAGAAGATGCATGTGATCTACTATGCTAGTAGGACACTTGATGATACACAAGGAAGGTACACTACCACGGAGAAAGAGCTACTTGCGGTTGTGTTTGCTATCGAGAAGTTTAGGTCCTATGTGTTTGGCTCCAAGATCATTGTCTACACGGATCATGTCGCTCTAAGGCACATATATGCCAAGAAGGACACCAAACCAAGGCTTCTAAGGTGGATCTTGCTTCTCCAAGAACTCGACATGGAGATTGTCGATAAGAAATGTATTGAGAACGGAGTGGCGGATCACTTATCGAGAATGCGCATTGATGATCTTATTCCTATAGATAACTCTCTTCCCGAAGAGTATCTTATGTTGGTTGGCGTTTTGAGGAAAGGTCTTGAAGCGGTGAGAGTTCTTGAGGAGGCTAAGGGTTTAGAGGACGTGAAGCTACCATGGTATGCGGATTATGTCAACTACTTGGCTTGCGGGAAAGAGCCGCCAAGATTGGACGGCTATCAAAAGAAGAAATTCTTTAGAGACATCACTCATTTCTATTAGGATGAGCCCTACTTGTACACTCTTTGCAAGGACAAGCTCTATAGAAGGTGTATTCCCGAGGAAGAATAATACGAACCTCCCAAGGATTCTCACTCGAAGTTGGTAAAAGGGGATAAGCTTTGCTTCTATGAAACTGAAAAGCTTCAAAGAACAAAGGATGTGGATTGAATGGTCTCACAAGGGTTGCGGAAGGCCCTTGATATTCCACTTCGATTCTCTTGGATATTACACACCAAAAGAGATCAAAGGTTTTTGCTGGATATGACTCACCAACAAGTGATCTAACTTGAAAAGAGATTTTGATAAAAAGATTAGATGATTTTCGTCCATAGGGTTACAAGTAATATAAAGAAAACACAAAGACTTGCATGAAGGAGAGAGAGAACAATAACTCTCCTCGAAAATGACCGAACATTAAAACTTAGTTTTGAAAATTGAAATATGACTCTTCCTCTTGTTTATTCTTCTTGGGGCACGAATTTGAACTCCTTATTGGGCTTAGGAATGTATCCTGGATGCCACACAAATGTTTGCAAGCTCCTAAACCAAGTGGGCCTAGCATTCTTCAAGCATAGCACCAGTTCGGCCCTCTTAGGCAAATGGGAAGAATCTTTGTGATCCAATGTCCATTTCTTGTGATCTTGGGCTTGTTGGAAACACAAGGGATCCATTAAGATACTCCAATTGATTTCATATCTAGATCGTACCTGAGTTGGTCTGTGCAACACGATCTTTGGCCCAGTCGCGCAATAGGGCTTGAAGGAGATCCACTGAGTTGTAAATTATGTCGCTTCCAAGTCTGAATCGTTTTTGGAGTGAATCCAATTTTTAAAAATGCTCTGATGAATCAAGATTCCAGAACAGTTTGATTTGTAGCTTAATTCTTTCTGGTTTGGTTGGAAGAATTCGTTGAACGCCCGTATGTCCGATTCGCGTCGGCTGGAATTCACCTGTCTTGGAAGTTGAATAACTTCTTCACCTGAACTCGGAATGGATTGATTCAACTTCGAGGAGTGCTCTAGTTGAGGTGAGAATGTAGTCCAAGTGGTCGTTGGGCCATTCGAGTTGATCACAGACTTCGTTGGTGCTGAACAAAGCACATGGTTCTTCTCAAGTGGTTCCATTATCATATCAAAGAAGTTGATGGTATCTTGATGCATTGTCACGGTTCGTCATATGGAGGTCGTTTTGCTTCGTTCAAGACGGTTGCTAAGGTTCTACAAGCGGGATTTTGATGGCCAACTATGTTCAAAGACGCTCAATAGTTTGTGTCTAGGTGTGATGCGTGTCAACGAAAGAAGAACATTAGTAGAAGGGACGAGATGCCACAAAATTCAATTCTTGAAGTTGAGATCTTTGATGTTTGGGGAATCGATTTCATGGGTCCGCTCCCTTCATCTTCTGGGAATCAATACATCTTGGTTGCGGTTGACTATGTCTCCAAGTGCGTAGAAGCAATTGCAAGCCCTACAAATGATGCAAAGGTGGTCCTCAAGTTGTTCAAGTCGATAATTTTCCCTCGCTTTGGAGTCCCACGGGTTGTGATAAGTGATGGGGGCTCCAACTTCATCAACAAGATTTTCGAGAGTCTACTCAAGAAACACGGGGTTAAGCACAAGGTAGCCACGCCTTACCACCCCCAAACAAGTGGGCAAGTGGAAGTTTCTAACCGGCAAATCAAAGCAATAATGGAAAAGACCGTTGGAACTTCATGGAAAGATTGGTCAATGAAGCTAGACGATGCGTTGTGGGCTTACCGAACCACTTTCAAGACACCAATAGGGACAACGCCATTCAATCTTCTTTATGGAAAATCTTGTCACTTTCCGGTTGAGTTGGAATACAAGGCCTTATGGGCGGTTAAACGTCTCAACTAAATCAGCCTCGGAAAGGCGTCTCCTTAAATTGAACGAGCTCGATGAGGTCCGTCTAGATGCTTATGAAAGTTCACGTCTCTACAAGGAAAAAACAAAGTTTTTCCATGATAAGAAGATAACACTCAAGGATCTTAAGGTTGGTAACCAAGTGCTATTGTTTAACTCTCGGTTGAAGCTATTTCACGGGAAGTTCAAGTCAAGATGGTCCGGACCTTTCAAGATCAAAGAAGTGAGACCGTATGGGTCGGTTGTATTGTTGAACAAGACGGGTGAAGAGTTCACAGTCAATGTGCAACGCCTCAAGCCTTACTTGGCTGGTGATTTCATTGAGGAAGGGGTCACGGTTCCTCTTTCTAACCCTCTTTCCGCCTAGAACGGGTAACCAACGTCGAACTTAGTGACGTTAAACAAAGTGCTCTTGGGAGACACCCAATCTTATCATTGTATATACTTTTAGATTCTTGTTTTCTTTTTTTTCGTAGTTCATTTTGATGTTTTTGTTAAGTGTTTCTAGGGACTCTAAGGTCGACGAGGGAACACCGATCCATGACACCGACCATTGACATCGGTGTGAGAAATGCCAAGTGAAGGAAGGAGCAACACCGAGTCCACAAATCGGTGCAACGGATCGGAGCAGAAACATAAGCTAAATGGCCTTAGCACCGATCCGTGACACCGACCCAAGACATCGGTGTAGACTTTGCCGAGAAAAGGAGAAAGCACAACACCGAGTCCACAAATCGGTACAACAGATCGGTGTGGAAACAAGAGCTAAATGACCTTAGCACCGATCCGTGACATCGGTATGCAGCGACGAAAGTTTAAAAATTTTGCCAACACCGACCCGTTGCACCGACCCGTGCACTCGGTGTTGACCAAATTTTTAAAATTTCGTTAACCGACCCGCTTCCCGACCCAGGTAAGACCCGACCCGCCCAGGTGAGTTCCCCCTTCTCCTTCCTTTTTCACGCGAAAACCCTTGTTCCCTCTCCCGTTTTCGCGGCTGTCTCACCCTTTTCAAACTAAGAACACACTTTTCTTCATAACTTTCTCTCCTTTCACTCAAATTTTGTGATTTAAAGTGCTAAATTCTCGATTTTCACTGATCTTTTTGGATTTATCATCGTTCTAGGTATTTAATTCCGAACCCCCAAGGTATTCTTCTCATTCATTCTTTGGAAAACCATGAGTATGTTCTTGAGTGAAAACTTCTTGAAGGTCAGTAGGTACTGTGTTTCACTTGTGCATAGACCTTGGGACTGGGTTCTTTATGCCTGATGATATGCTTGGTTTTTGTCGTTTTCTAACGCACGTTTAGTATTCCTTTCAAATGTTTTATCGAGTCAAATTTCGTTTTTAGAGTCTTCTAATCATTTATTTAGTTATCTCAGGTAAAAAAGGTGTCTAAGGAAGAAATTGGAATTACGTGGGCAAAAACGTATGGAACCGTGAAGAAAAGGGCATAATCGACCGGTGCAAGGAATGAATCGGTCGATGCAAGCTTGCCCGGGGAACCAAAATCGATCGATGCAGGCCGGGCCGAGGAATGAGAATCGACCGATGCAAGGAGTGAATCGGTCGATGCATGCTTGCTTGATGAACTGAAATTGGTTGATGCGTGCCTGCAAAAAGAAAAGGGAAATTTCTGAATTTCCTGTTTTGCCCCGAAAACTGTCTGTTTTGACCTAATTCGACCTAGGACCTATATATATACTATATTTTTAACCTTTTGGACGGTTACGCTTTATTTTCTATTTAGACTTTTTGCTTTTGATCATTGTAAGCTTTGGAGAAGAATCTCTGAATCTATTGAGAAGAATTCTAAACCCTTTCTCTCTTTTTATATTATGAGTTCTTCATCTCTTTGCTTGTTCTCCGTTACCATGTCTGAGTTGTTCCATAGTTAGGTTTAGGGTTTCAAGAGGATCCATGAATCATTGAATTAGACATAAATAGGGATTTATCTTTTGTGGTTTTCGCTTATTGTTGTGTTTATTGCTTAGGCTTGAGCTAACCTCTAGGTCTATGAACTATGACGTAACCTATGAGCACGAGAGTGGATTAGGCTGCAGCTTAACCTATGAGCACGAGAGTGGATTAGTGATATATCATGGTTTTTACCCTGTTTAGGTAGAGTCTTTTCTAGTGTTTTGTAGAGTCTTTTACAGGTCTTAGCACGTTTGGAGCTTAATTGGAAATATTGGAGCTTTCTGGAACATTCTGGAGCGAAGCAGAAGATCTGTGCAGCTGAGACGTCAAAATCACCAGAGTATCGATCGATACTGCCTATATTTTCCTGAGAAAAAACCCTGGGCCTATATTTTCCCCAATTGAATTACAACTCCTTTAATTTCTACATTGCTTTTAATTACATCTTCTGGCTTAGCTTAATTCTCAGCTATACAATCTATTGTGCATCTTCGTGAGTCTTTGTGGTTCGACCCCTAGCTATATTACAACTACTGCTTTAGTACTGTTAGGGTATTAAATTGAGCATATCAATTTTGGCGCCGTTGCCGGGGACTCAATTTCGCCATTAGGTTTTAGCTGTCGAGTTTCGACTAAGTCCGTTAGTATCGATCGATACTCACTAGTATCGGTCGATACTCCGGCGATTTCTTTGTTGGTATCGATCGACACCACTTGGTATCGATCGATACTCAACGTATTTTTCTGGTTACTTACGTGCCTTGTCTAGTGTTTTGTTTACAGGTGTATGCCTGTTCGTGAAACCAGGAGCAACAAGAGCACTCAACTAGTTGAACTATCACTGGAACAGCTAGCTCTATTGGAACGCACAAACAGAAAGACCAAGCAAACATCAGGGATGAACAACCCAGTGGTTTTAAGAGCTGATGAGGCTGGGATTCTGAGAGACCAAGAGGGTCATGTGTGTAATGATAGAGGGCAGCGACTTGATGAAGCTGGAAACGTCGTTGTCCCTGCTGCTGTATTTGAGATTGTCGCGCCAGCTGGGCGTGCCAACGTTGGGAATGTTGCAGGTGATCGAGGCAGGACACTTGCAGAGCACAACAGACCTGATCAGTTCTATGCCAATCGATCTGCGATTCGCATCCCAACTTTTCAGAGGAACGACTTCGAGCTGAAGCCTGCGTACTATGCTCTTGTAAGTCAGAGCCCATTCCATGGTTTACCTCATGAGCATCCCATGGATCATATCGAGAGATTCGAGGACTTGGTCACTGGAATGAAGTACAATGGAGTACCCAACGAGTTCTTGTTCTGCAAACTTTTCCCATACTCTCTTGGTGGGGATGCTGCTTATTGGCTGAAGCAGTTAGCTCCCGATTCTCTGACTACATGGGATGAGACGAAGAAAGCATTCCTGTGCAACTTCTATGATGATCCGAGATCTGAAGAGCTCATGAACAAAATTTCCCAGTTTTCTCAAGGTCCAACAGAGGGACTCAAAGCTGCTTGGATTCGCTTCAAGTCATATCAGAGGGATTGTCCGCACCATGGGTTCAATCAGGTTCAGCTGTTGGGCACGTTTTACAGAGGGATTGATTGGACGTACCAGATGGCTCTGGATACTGCGAGTCATGGGAACTTCAACACCAGGTATCCAGATGATGCAAGCGTGCTGATTGAGAACTTGGCGTCTAGCAATAGCACCAAGAATGCTGATTTCGAGAGGAAGAAGCAGGCTGGAGGAATTGATGCATCGCAGATTGCTGAAGTTCAAGCCAAGCTGGACTTCCTAATCGGGAAGAATCAGAAAGCTGTCCACTTTGCTGCTGAGAATGAAGTGGAGGATTGTAACTATGTTGGTGGTTCTGGATTTCAGGGTCAGCAATTTGGGTACAACAACAACAGGAACTTCAGTAACAACACTCGCAATTACGGGAACCCTTCGTACCAGCCCGTTCCTCCAAAGTCCACAGACAATAAGATGGAATCCATGCTTGAACATATTCTTCAGGGACAACAGAAATTGCAAGTGGATTTCAATGGGAAGCTTGACCATCTGTACACTGATCTGAATGGGAAAATCGAGGCTCTCAATACCAATCACAGGATGCTGGCAACACAAGTGGCTCAGTCTGCTGCAAACTCCAAGGGAAAGACAATTCATCCACACGACGCACACGTCAATGCCATCATCGCGAGTGCAGGAAATTTCGATGAGGAGCCTGAAATCCCCAGGGCATCGATCGATACCATCAAGTGTCGATCGATGCCGGTTACAATTCTGAAACGGGATACTTCAAAAACCCGTGCATCGATCGATACCCTATTGGTATCGGTCGATGCTGAGGCGATTTCTGAGGAGACAAGTGAGACTTCGACTGTGGTGCCTAAGGTAGTTGCAGAACGAGTGTATATACCCAGGATGCCTTATCCTATAGTTCCTAAGCTGACAAGGGAGGAATGGGAGATTGCTAGATTAAGGTATTTGCTGGATAACCCGAACG
>PKML01043815.1:205460-229489 GCA_002933935.1 Eutrema yunnanense | reverse complement strand
CGTCTAGCAATAGCACCAAGAATGCTGATTTCGAGAGGAAGAAGCAGGCTGGAGGAATTGATGCATCGCAGATTGCTGAAGTTCAAGCCAAGCTGGACTTCCTAATCGGGAAGAATCAGAAAGCTGTCCACTTTGCTGCTGAGAATGAAGTGGAGGATTGTAACTATGTTGGTGGTTCTGGATTTCAGGGTCAGCAATTTGGGTACAACAACAACAGGAACTTCAGTAACAACACTCGCAATTACGGGAACCCTTCGTACCAGCCCGTTCCTCCAAAGTCCACAAACAATAAGATGGAATCCATGCTTGAACAGATTCTTCAGGGACAGCAGAAATTGCAAGTGGATTTCAATGGGAAGCTTGACCATCTGTACACTGATCTGAATGGGAAAATCGAGGCTCTCAATACCAATCACAGGATGCTGGCAACACAAGTGGCTCAGTCTGCTGCAAACTCCAAGGGAAAGACAATTCATCCACACGACGCACACGTCAATGCCATCATCGCGAGTGCAGGAAATTTCGATGAGGAGCCTGAAATCGCCAGGGCATCGATCGATACCATCAAGTGTCGATCGATGCCGGTTACAATTCTGAAACGGGATACTTCAAAAACCCGTGCATCGATCGATACCCTATTGGTATCGGTCGATGCTGAGGCGATTTCTGAGGAGACAAGTGAGACTTCGACTGTGGTGCCTAAGATAGTTGCAGAACGAGTGTATATACCCAGGATGCCTTATCCTATAGTTCCTAAGCTTACAAGGGAGGAATGGGAGATTGCTAGATTAAGGTATTTGCTGGATAACCCGAACGTGAAGCTTCTTTCTGATGAAGATGTATCTGCCAGGAACGATTCAAAAGCGACAATATCGATCGATACCCTACCTGGTATCGATCGATACCCCTCGCAGAACATGCCAGAACTTGTGAAAACACCTGAGGTGATCGGAGAAAGAGTTCGCAAGTCCAAGAAGCAGAATCCTATTCCTAAACACCTCAGAGATCCTATCACTCCAAAGCAGCTGCGTGGCTTTGAGAAGATGGTACGAAGGATCTCCCATGAATCATCTTTTGAAGAAGCTCTAGAAGGCTGGCCTCTGCTAAATCATTTCAAAGACTGCAGAGAAACTGAGGAAGAAATTAAGGCACTCTTTATCGAGGCAAGACGCAAGTCACTACAGCCGCGGCAATTGAAACAGAGGGAAGACCCAGGGAAATTCGCGGTACCATACTCTATCTCTGGAGTCGAGTTCAAAGAGTCTCTCGTTGACTCAGGGTCTAGCGTCAATGTGATGTCAAGGGGAATTGCTAAACAGTTGAAGGCTGATATAAGACCCCCTACTTTGCTTCTCACGTTTGCAAATTCTTCCACCTCACCTCCATACGGTACTATCCATGCTTTGCCTGAATTTATCTCCACATGGGAGACATTGTCATGAATTTCGAGATGGATAAGAGGCTGAAGAAGCCTATGTTGGACGGCCAGACCTTCTCGATTGATGACTCACCAAAAGTCTCCGACGAACTGGTTGAAGAGATTTTAGTGGATGACCCGTTGGAGACTGTTTTGACAAGGGTTTAGAGTGAACATGGGTTTATGAGTGACGATGCCACCAGCTATGCTAAGATGCTGAACTCGAGCCAGACAATGGGGGAAATGGTCGAGTACATCAGCTTAAACAAAGCCGCAAGGACGCCTATAGCAGCAACCCTTATCACACCTCCTGCTGACCCGTGGAGTGAGCTGAAGGCTCCGAAAATCGAGCTCAAAACACTCCCAACTGGGCTAAGGTACGCATTTCTTGGCCCTAACTCCACTTACCCTGTAATCATCAATGCTGAGTTGAACAATGTGGAAACTGCTTTGATTCTATGTGAACTTAGAAAGTATCGTAATGCTTTAGGCTACTCACTAGATGATCTCACAGGGATTTCACCTGACCTTTGCATGCATAGGATACATCTAGAGGACGAATCTAAGACTTCGATAGAACATCAGAGACGGTTAAACCCGAATCTAATAGATGTTGTAAAGAAGGATATAATGAAACTTCTAGAGGCGGGCATCATATACGTTATCTATGATAGTACTTGGGTTAGCCCAGTCCATGTTATGCCGAAAAAGGGCGGTGTTACAGTTGTTAAAAATGAGAAAATGGAGTTGTTACCAACTAGAACTGTCACAAGGCATAAGATGTGTATCGATTACAGGAAGTTGAATGTCGTTACTCGTAAAGATCATTTCCCTTTGCCTTTTATTGATCAAATGCTTGAAAGGTTGGCTAACCACCCCTACTACTGTTTTCTAGATGATTATTCTGGTTTCTTTCAGATACCCATCCACCCGGACGACCAGGAGAAAACCACGTTCACATGTCCTTATGGTACTTTTGCTTATCGCAGAATGCCATTTGGCTTGTGCAATGCCCCAACAACATTCCAGCGATGCATGATGTCGATTTTCACTGACTTGATCGAGGACATAATGGAGGTTTTCATGGACGAATTCTCTGTGTATGGATCCTCCTTCTATGTCTGTGTTTCTAATTTGTGCAGGGTGTTACAACGCTGCGAGGAAAAGCATATGGTGCTGAACTGGGAGAAGTGCCACTTTATGGTCATAGATGGGATTGTCTTAGGTCATCAGATCTCAGAACAAGGGATCGAAGTGGACAAGGCAAAGATCGAGGTTGTGACTAGCCTACAGCCACCAGATTCTGTCAAGGGGATTAGAAGCTTACTGGGCCATGCAGGGTTCTACAAGAGGTTCATCAAGGATTTCTCCAAGATTGCTAGACCCTTAACGCGATTGTTGTGCAAGGAGGTGAAATTTCATTTTAACAGCGATTGTCTAGAGGCCTTTCACACGATCTATGGAGCTCTTATCAGCGCACCAATTGTCCATCCACCAGACTGGGACCTACCTTTTGAAGTAATGACTGATGCTAGCGACTTCGCAGTAGGAGCTGTTTTGGGACAGCGTAAGGACAAAAAGCTTCATGTTATCTATTACGCCAGCAGAACTCTAGATGATGCGCAGTGCAAGTACGCTACAACCAAGAAGGAGCTTCTTGCTATCGTGTTCGCTTTTGAGAAGTTCAGATCTTATCTTGTAAGGTCTAAGGTTATAGTGCATATCGATCAGGATGCTCTAAGGTACCTACTTACGAAGAAGGACGTCAAACCTAGACTTTTGCGATGGATTCTTCTACTGCAGGAATTTGATCTTGAGATCAAAGACAACAAAGGGATCCTACCTGAGAAGAATGTGTACGCGATCAGTATTGGGTGCAATGACTACTACACATCTTCACACCACACCGACCTCCTCGAAATGCCTTGGTTTGGTGAGATAGTAAACTACTTGGCTGCGGAGAAAGAACCAAATGGCTTCGTTGGGAACAAGAAGAGGAAATCTTAAGGGATATCAAACGCTACTTTTGGGACGAACCATACTTATACAAGCAATGCTCAGATGGTGTCTTTCGGATATGTGTTTCCGAGGAGGAAATTCTCGGTATTCTTTTCCAATGTCAGGGTTTGAAATACGCTGGACACTTTGCCACGTTCAAGACACTGTCCAAAGCCCTGCAAGCTGGTTTCTGGTGGCCAACTATGTTTCGCGACGCACATGCCTTCATCTCCAAATGAGATTCATGTCAGAGGCAAGGGAATATTGGCAAGAGAAATGAAATGTCACATAATTTCATATTGGAAATCGAGGTGTTCGATGTCTGGGGGATTGATTCCATGGGTCCTTTCCCATCATCTTATGGGAATGAATACATCCTCGTTGCGCTCGATTATGTGTCTAAATGGGTCGAAGCATTGGCTAGCCCAACAAACGATGCCAAGGTTGTCTTGAAGATGTTCAAATCTGTGATCTTTCCAAGGTTTGGTGTGCCTAGAGCGGTGATAAGCGATGGTGGATCTCATTTCATCAACAAGGTCTTTGAAGGGCTCTTGAAAAATCATGGGGTCAAGCTTAAGGTAGCCACTCCATACCACCCGCAGATGAGTGGACATGTCGAAATTTCCAACAGGGAAATAAAGGGTATCCTGCAAAAGACCGTGAACACGACGAGGAAAGATTGGGCTACAAAGCTAGATGACGCTCTTTGGGCGTACATGACTGCCTACGAGACACCTTTAGGCACGACACCATTTCGTCTTGTCTATGGAAAATCATGCCATCTTCCCGTGGAGCTTGAGTACAAGGCAGCATGAGCCGTGAAGCTGCTGAACTATGACATCAAATCCGCCTCCGAACGAAGGACAATACAACTACACGAACTGGAAGAGGTTCATCACATGGCCTATGAGAGCTCAAAGATTTACAAGGAAAAGACCAAGGCGTATAATGACAAGAAGATCATTCCCCAGAATTTCACTGCAAATGATCATGTATTGCTCTACAACTCTCGCCTTAGACTTTTTCCAGGGAAGCTGAGATTGAGATGGTCCGGACCATTCACAATCAAGGAGGTGAGACCGTACGGAGCTGTGGTGTTGCTGAGCACTAAAGGAGATGAGTTTGTAGTTAACGGTCAACGCCTAAAACCATACCTCGCTGACATAGAAATGGATGGGGAAGAAACTATTCCCCTCGAAGATCCATCCCGCCCTAGAAGGCTAATGAGTAAAACTAATGACTTTAAACAAGCGCTTGGTGGGAGGCAACCCTCCGGTATGTTTTCCTTGCTTTTATTTTATTTTTCTTGAGTTCGTTTTGCCTTCCTCTTGGTTTGTCTTCACACCGAGACGGTGTGTGGTAAGTCTGGGGGAGGGTCTTTGTCTTTACTAATGATGTTTTCTTTCTTTTGTCTTTCTTTTATATTTTCTTTGAGTCATTATGTTTTATTGAGTCAAAATTTGTTGGAGATTATGATCACGACCTTTGAATTCTTATGTGATTTTGCATCTAAGGGACCATTGTTATAGAGTTAGCTTCCGACAAGACTAATGAAAAATCTACGGGCTGACCGGCTAATTAGAGGCATCCGTGTTTCCAGAAAAATTCAAAAAGCTTGAGCTAATTTCTGCACTTTTCTTTTTACCTTATCATCATAATTGGTGTCTTTAGAGCTTGACTCCTCATTCGTATTTGACGAGACAACCCGTGTTAAAAGTATGGTATTCCTTCCTCTTATTTAAAATAAAAAGCAGAAAAGATGAAATGATATTCTTTCGAGTAAAATGCTAGGAAAATTTCCATCGATCCCATTATTTTACTTCGAAAGAGATGATCACATTAAGGTTGGAAGCGAGGTTAGGAAAATTTCCAGAGGTACCATTATTCGCCTACACCTTAGAATAAAAGGGTGACACTAAAATGAACTGGGGATTCGGTGGCAAACACCATCAATACTCGCGTTCCATCAGCCATTGGCCCTACAGAAAGAAAATGAGAAAAGAATAAGTCTGGGGGAGGGAAAAGGTACCAAAGGTTGTGTTGTTATCTCGTCATGATATCGAAAGGGAAAGAGTCTAGAAGGTTCTTGGCACTATGATCTTTGATGAGACCCAGCGATGATAGCTTTGGATTATTCTGTGGGACATTGAGCTGAATCTGGGAGGCTGTGATGCTTGCAAAGAAGTACATGGCGGTCCGATCCGGAGCTAGTTTGGCAACACATGGATTACTAAGGTAATGGTCACTGCATAGTTCTAAAGGAAGTGTGAGCCCCCGTGTTTTTCAAACTTTTTCTTCGTGCTTAGTTTTCTGTTTGCATGAGGACAAGCAAAAGACTAGGTCTGGAGGAATTGATATGTTTGGTTTTTGTCATTTTCTAACGCACGTTTAGTATTCCTTTCAAATGTTTTATCGAGTCAAAGTTCGTTTTTAGAGTCTTTTAGTCATTTATTTAGTTATATCAGGTAAAAAGGCGTATAAGGAAGAAATTAGAGTTACGTGGGCAAAAACGCTTGGAACCGTGAAGAAAAGGGCAGAATCGGTCGATGCAACACCACCCGAGGAATCAGAATCGACCGATGCAAGGAGTGAATCGGTCGATGCAAGCTTGCATGAGGAACCGAAATCGATCGATGCAGGCCGGCCCGAGGAATGAGAATCGACCGATACACTCCTTGCATCGGTCGATGCATGCTTGCCCGAGGAACTGAAATCGACCAATGCATCGGTCGATGCGTGCCTGCGAGAAGAAAAGGGAAATTTCTGAATTTCCTGTTTTGCCCCGGAAACTGCTTGTTTTGACCTAATTCGACCTATGACATATATATACTTTATTTTTAGCCTCTTGGACGGCTACGCTTTATTTTCTATTCAGACTTTTTGCTCTTGATGATTGTAAGCTTTGGAGAAGAATCTCTGCATCTATTGAGAAGAATTCTAAACCCTTTCTCTCTTTTTATATTATGAGTTATTCATCTCTTTGCTTGTTCTCCGTTACCATGTCTGAGTAGTTCTATAGTTAGGTTTAGGGTTTCAAGGGGATCCATGAATCATTGAATTAGACATAAATAGGGATTTATCTTTTGTGGTTTTCGCTTATTGTTGTGTTTATTGTTTAGGCTTTAGCTAACCGCTAAGTCTATGAAATAGAGCTTAACCTATGAGCACGAGAGTGGATTATGTTGTATAGAAAGAACATAAGTGAGCGAATTGTCCTTAGCCTGCGAGAGTTGATGTTAAGGCGATTCGTGAACATATTGAACCTGCTCTTTAATGCTGACCTAGAATTTTATGAGCACGAGAGTGGATTAGTTGCTAGGTTTAGTAACCATGAGCACGAGAGTGGATTGGTTAATATTTATGTTTGAGTTAGAAACTTGTGTTTAATTATTCCCTGAATAGTTGTCTGATTCGTGATCTCTGGATTCCTAAGAACAAACCATAGACCTAACGTTTTTCCTTTATTGAATTTATATCGTTTAAATTGCATTCGTTACTTTTCCAAAACCAACCACATTCTTTGGAGAATTTGATTGTGTTTTTGAAACAACCCACCTCATTTAGAGAAGTTTGCCTCAATAATTGGAATTGTAAAATTTTGATTAGAGGAATTTTGAGTTGGAAAATTTCAAAAAATTCGATTGATTTTTGGGCTCAGTGCATCGAATTGCATAATTGCCTTGATTGGTTATTGGATGCTTTCTTGTTCATTAAGTTCTTGCCCTTTGGAACTCATGATTCTTCTTGAGAAAATTTGTAGGCACAATGGCAAACGGAAATGCTCCACCAACTCGAACAAAGGTCAAGGCCGTTGCCAAAGCTTCTGATGCCAAGACCAAAGCTGTTGCCAAAGCATCCAATGCCAAGGGTAAAGTCACGGCGAAAGCTTCCAATGCCAAGGGTAAACTCAAAAGGAAGAACCACGGAATCAAGCTCCAAAGCAAGTGAGAAGGAACTTGCTCGTGCAAAATTCTCTAAAGCAAAAGGAAAAGGAAAGATAGTTGAGGTAGAGGAAAGTGCAAGCGAGGATACGGAAGAGGGAAACTCAAGTGGGGATGAAATTCCATGGGAGATAAAAAAAGCCAACCTCGAGTGATCTCTTTACAAAGTTCCATGGGATGAAATTCGAGCAAGGACAATTCATTGACCCGGTGGTGTTAGAGAATATGGGGATATCCGAGGATGTGATGTTGCTTTTCGAGAACATGGGTCTTGGCAAGTTTATGAGGATGAAGCATGAGGCTTACAAGGCCCTCTCTTGCATGTTCTTAGCGAATCTTAGAGTGGCATTCTATGACACAGGAGATAAAAAGATGGATGCGAATACCTGCATCGGGGTCATAAAGTTCGATATTTGTAATGTCATCTATAAGGTCACCTTCCACGAGTTATGCGAGATTTTCGGATTCAAGAAAGAAGGGACCTACGGGGGGCATTTCTTTGATTATCCAAGGTACGAGCTCCAACATCTTTGGGGAACGATTGCATCCGGTGGTCTTGAGCCCGATAACTCCAAGAACGCAAGTATCCGCCACCTGGCATTTCGGTATGTGCATAAGGCATTGGTCCACATGTTCTACGCCAAAGTGGAGATTGACACGGTTATGAGTGAAGAAATGGAGTTGATGGGCCTCGGCTTGAAGCCCCTTCTCCCCACTCTCCGTAATGGGAAGGAATTCAAAGGAAACGAGATGACTCCTTGTCTCGCGACACTCTTGGTGAGGCATTTGTTCGCTTACAAAGAGTGGGCTTGGAAGACTAAAGCAAAAAAGCCGCAATATGCATCAGATGACTTATCACGCCTATTCTCAAGGCGAAGGGAGTCAAGCTCTCGGCTAGCTCTCATAAGTGGAAACTTTTGGATGAGGGCTACCTTGCAAGGACTCGGTACTCAAAGGGGATATTAGAAGGCAAGATAGCCTACAACCTTCGCCTTACGGAAACATCCCATGCGCAAGTCTTGTTGCCGAATCCTTCCCTCACCAACATCTGTGAGCCAAGGAATGTGATATTCTACCCCACAACGGAGTATCTCTACAACCGGACCATTGACTCGCCGATTGAGGCATTCTGCACGAGAGCGGCTAAGAGGAAGAGCAAGGCCACAACGAAAGATACTCCCGATGCGTCCCTTGGTCCCGAAGATGAAGCGAACGATGAGCCATCTCCTGATTCCATCTATGGTTGTAAGCACTATCACTTCGACCCGTTTGATGGCGTTATGCCCAACGTTGCAACCCGTCATGCTCACCACCAATCTCGGATCCTTCAACGGTTGTGCAAGTGGCAAGACACCAACATGAGGAAGATGGCTAGGACGATAAAGATCTTGAAGAAGAAGGTGCGGTCGATGTGTAAAGTGATCAAAGAGCTAAGCGGGAAAGGCAGAGAAGCCGGCACTTCTTGAGACCGAGATGATGTGGTTGGTGGAGATATGGTATTGCACGCAGAGACAAGCCAATCCATGGCCCGTGAGGAGAAAGCGACTAAGAGGAGAGCAATGCGGTCACCGTCTCCCGTCTCAAGTAATCCGTCCTACTCGATGGGGTCCTCATCCCCTTCACAAAGTTTCTAGGTATGTTACCAAAACACTTGTATATATTTTTTCTTTTTCTTTGAGTCTTGCATTGTATAGTTGCTTTTTTTTTTGTCTTTCTCTTGAATTTATTTCACACCGGGACGGTGTGATTTAAGCTTGGGGGAGGGACCGGTATCTAATCATGTTTTTTTGTGATCTTATTTTGATTTTTTCATATTGAGTCTTGTGCGTCATGCATTCATATAAGGCATAGAAAAACACAAAAAATCGAATTTTTTTGAAAATACAAAAAGAAAACATGTAGTTGCATTCCATGAATAGGATCGAGTCTAGTAGCATATAGGTTATATATTGCACGTGCATAGGGAGCAATGATGATTTTTCCTTGTAGAGTATCATATTAAGAGCTTGGTTCAATGCTCTCGTTGCTAGTTGTTTGATGCTTTTGATCTCGTGGTTGAAATCAAGGATGAACCATATTTAGATCTCACGTTTCATCACTAAAGTCTTAGCTAAAACAAGTTTTGATTTGATTCTAATCCTACTTAAGTGAAAACCATAATTTTGACATTGAAATTATCGTGTTCATACATGCCATAGTGAATTCAATGATACCACATACATATTTGGGCTCTTTTATCCTTTTCACCACTCTTTTGCTAGCCCAAATAGTCGATTCCCCTTATTGGAATGGTTAACCATACCTTTAACCTACCCTCCTTTCAAGCCAAAATCTTTAGTGTGCGAATGTGAGGCCTAATTTTTCGAGTAAGCTTGGCAAAAACTGTTGAGTTTAGGGGACAATGATAGGCTTGCATGTAGATCTAGCCCAACATCAAGGGTTAGACTAGGATAGGCTTGTGGGAAAGGGAAGTATTGGGTTGGAATGAATGAAAGTGTGTGACTAATGGGATTGTGGAATGAGAAGGAAGTGAGTCCTAAGGAGAACGTGAAGGCGAAAGGGGAATGCAATAGTGTGAAGTGGTTGGTGCAAGTCAATAAGATTAGCTCTTAGTAATAGTTATAGCCTCTTGGATTTCAAAGAAGAAAGAAAGGGCTAAAAAATGGGTAAGACATCAAATGATGAAAGACGACGCAAGGCAAAGAAAAAGAAAGTAAAGAAGAGCAAGGAAACAACAAGAGAAGCACGAAACCACAAGATTCAAGGATGAAGAAAAAATTCCACAAATAAGAAAGATGAGGAAAGATGTGCGGGACATGAAGGCAAAAAGCCTTGAAAAGAAAAGGGTAGCTTAGGTTTGGGACTTCATGGGTAGAGATGCTAGGGTTAGAGACGTTTTAGGCATTGGTAGATGTGAGTCGATCTTTGTATGCATAGATTGCCTTTTACTCTTAGCATTTTGATAAAGCTTGCTCATTCATTGAGAGATCCTTTGCATTGGAATAATCTCATACGTTTGAGATCATCTTAATCTCAAGGCCTTTACCCTAGCCAAATGAATTCACTTGTCTTGCATGAATATGATTCACTTGAACGATTAAATGAATGTTAAAGGATTGGACAACATGAGTGCTTGTGTAGGTTGAGACTTGAGCTTGATTTGTGTAGGGAAGAATATGACTAGCTCTTTTTGAGTAGACTTGTTTGATCGCATCTTAGAATTTGCAACTTGGACATTGGGCTCGAATTCTTTTTATGGTGCTTGTGGATTTGAGCTCCCGCTCTCATATCTCCTTCTCCCTTTCTTTATTCTTGTTTGCTTGAGGAGTTGATATTCTCATAATTTACATGTTTCAGCATGCATTTTAGTTAGCATTCTCTTGTCATTTGCATGCATAATCATAGTTTTGTCTAATATTTTGGTGTTTATTAGAGTTTAGGATGTTGCATTAGCTCCTATAGAGTCTTTGCATGTTTTGGAATGTGTTCTAAGTACCTTGGAGGAGATTCAAGACTTGAGAAGGCCGTTCGGATTGGGAGCAAGGAAAGGAAGCTAAAGACATGAAGGATCTTGAAGAACGAACCACACCGAGCCCACCGATCGGTGCAACTATTCGGTATCGCAACTTCATGGGATTACACCGAGTCCACTGGTCAATGTAGCTGCTCGGTGTAACAACAGAAGCAAAAGTCCTTAGCACCGACCAGTTGCACCGAGCCATGACGTCAGTGCGTTTCAGACATCCTTGATATATCATGGTTTTTACCCTGTTTAGGCCATGATATAAGTCCTTTTTATAGAGTCTATCTAGTGTTTTGTAGTATTTTAGAGTCTTTTACAGGTTATAGCACGTTTGGAGCATTATTGGAATTATTGGAGCTTTCTGGAGCAGTTTGGAGCAAGAGCTGAAGTTGTGTTTCTGAGTACCTGATTTCACGACAAGCATCGATCGAGCATCGATCGATACCCCCTGGTATCGATCGATACTCATCGAGGCTGACACGACATGCGACTTTAATGAAGAGTTGAAGAATTGCAAATTGCCGTAGAAGTCTTTAATAATTACAAGAAGACCCCAACTCGTGTTTTAAGCTATTTATAGGGATTTTACAGCCACCTGTTTAGGCTATGCTTTATTTTCTATACTTTGATTTTACTTTGGTTTGAGAGAGACAAGTCTGAATCTCCCTTCGTCCGAGATCAGATCTCAAAACCTCTTGTTATTCTTTCTATTTTATTTGATGATCTATTCAATCATGTTGCTTTCAATCTCCATGTCTGAGTAGATCCACTTTAGGTTTGGGGTTTTCTCATAAAGGATTTCTTTGAATGCTATGTTGATTTATTATTAGGATTCACCATCTGAATTAGTTCTTCGCTTATGTTGTGTTCAAAGCTAATTCTAGGTTGACGAATCTGGAACTTAGATCTTAGGATAATTGATTAGGCACGAGAGTGCGATTAATTACCTGATAGAACCTTAGGTGAGCAAATTGATTATTCGCAAAGAGATTTGGTTTAATTGATTTGTGAACATATCAAACCTGAACTTTAAAGTTGATTTAGACTTTAGGATTCGCAAAGAGATTTGGAATTCCTAAGATTTAGATTTAGATAGTTTTCGCAACGAGAGTTGGTTAGCTATATTTTAGAGATTTGAATTCAAGAACCGTGCGAAATCTGAATCCTGTTAGTTAATTTAGGTGCATTCATTGATTTCCTGAGAAAAACCCTGGGCCAATATTTTCCTCCATTGATTCACAACACTTTTAATTGCGTACTTGTTTTCGTTTACATCTTTTGATTTAGCGTATTTTGGATCTATTTAATCTATTGTGTGTTTCTGTGAGTCCTTGTGTTCGACCCCGAGCTATACTACGACAACTACTTTAGTATCTGAATAGGGTATTAATTTGAGCATATCAAATTTGGCGCCGTTTCCAGGGACTCAATTCGCCATTAGATTTTAGCTAAAAAAATTCGTCTAAATCGCCTAGTATCGATCGATACCCTGTTGGTATCGGTCGATACCTGACGTATATTTCAGTTACTTACGTTCTTTGTTTCTGTTTTTAGGTGCATGCCTAATCGAGAAACCAGAAGCAACAAGAACACCCCGCTAGTTTATCTATCACTGGAACAGCTAGCACTTGTGGAACGCACAAACAGGAAAGCAAAGAAATCAGCTAAGATGAACAACAATCAGTTGGTTCGTGATGCAGCTGGTGCTTACAGAGACCAAGAGGGTCGGTTGTGCAATGAGCAAGGACAACGTCTGGATGGAGAGGGGATCATCATACCACCTGCTCCTGTTGTCGCTGGGAATGCGAAAAATGATGTGGTTAATCGTGGAAGGACGATTGGTGAGTACAACAGGCCCGACCAGTTTTTCGCCAATCGGTCAGCGATTCGTCCTCCTGCGTTTGAGAGGAATGATTTTGAGCTGAATCCTGCTTACTTTGCTCTTGTGGGACAGCATCTCTTTCATGGTCTTCCTCATGAACATCCGATGGACCATCCGATACCCCCAAGTGTCGATCGATGCCAGTTACAATTCTGAAATGGGATACTTCCAAAACCCGTGTATCGATCGATACCCCATTGGTATCGGTCGATACTGAGGCGATTTCTGAGGAGACACATGACATTTCGACTGTGGTGCCTAAAGTACTTGCAGAGAGAGTCTATATACCGAGGATACCTTATCCCAAAGATCTTGAGAAGGCTAAGAAGGAGGTAGAGGACGCCAGATGCAAGGCTATGCTGGATAAGCTGATTGTGGAGCTTCCCCTTGATGATGATAAATCTGACAAGGATGATTCAACAGCAAGAGTATCGATCGATACCCTACCTGGTGTCGATCGATACCCCCTCGCAGAACGAGCCAGAACTTGTGAAAACACCTGAGTTGATTGCAGAAAGAGTTCGCAAGCCCAAGAAGCTGAATCTTTCTCTTACATTGATGTAGGGGTCTATTATGATGTCATTCCCCCTAGGAGTGCTCACACACGTGGCTCTAGCATCGAGGTTGTTACAGAAAAGTCGCTGGCAGTTGATCTTATGGAAGAGCCTCCTGATGAGCTTACTGTCACAGATATTTCAGTTGAACCGCCCAGCATCCCCAAGGAAGTTGTCAAGAAGGCTAAGGCAACAAAGAAGAAAGCCAAGAGCAAAAGAGTCGAGGATCCCCATGTCACTTTGATCCCTCAGAATTGTGATGGAGATTCGATTGAGTACAAGGTGAAGTGCAAAGGAGCCTCGAAGCCATTCTCTAAGGCCAGAATTCTTCTTACTTCGGAGCTGAAAGAGAAAGGAAAAGAGTTCGTGGAAGGCATGTTGAGCAAAACTCTGGAGCTAGCAATGTCAAGTTGTGGAGCCTGTTTTGGTGCAAGCTCTCACTCTTATCCAGCCTGAAGGGCGTTACAGTCAAGCTATTGACGTTAAACGAGCGCTTGGTAGAAGGCAACCCACTGGTGAGTCTGTTTTTGAGTCGTTTTTCTTTTTATTTTTCGTTTTGTGTTTGTGTCAGGATAAACAAGGAGCAAAACTCGAAATCGCCTGAGTGTCGATCGATACCCTTCAGTATCGATCGATACCCTACGCGATTGAGAAAGGTTCATGTCGATTTAAGTCTGGTATCGATCGATACCAAGCTGTGTGTCGATCGATACTCAATGTTCCAGCAAGGTAACTTCTTGTTTTTCCCAATTTTATTATGTTCTGTTGTTTTCTTTCACTGATTCTAGGCTAGATAACACTGGAGACAGTGTTGTTCAAGTCTGGGGGAGGTGTCTGCTGACATTGTGCTTGTTTTTCTTAGAGTCATAAAATAAAATAAAAAAATTTGTCGTTTTATTGAGTCAAAACTTGTTGGAGATAATGATCATGTGCTTGAATTGTTGCTTTGATTTGGTTTTTGAGTGACCAGTGTTGCAGGATCAACTCTAGATCGACTAATGAAAAACCCAAGGAATGACCAGTTGACTAGAAAACATCCATGTCTCCAGCAGAGTTCTTCTGAAGCCTGAGCCAAATTTCTGCACTTCATCAATGTGGTTAGTGTTTTAAAGAGCTTGATTCATCATTCATATCTGATAAAGGAACCCATGTGTTTAGAGTTATGGTATCTCTCTCCCCTGTTATAAGTTGATAAATAAGAGCATAAAAGATTGAAATGATTTTCTTCTGAGTAGAGGGTTAGGAAAATTTCCAGTGATCTCATTATTCTACTTAAGAGGGAATGATCACACAAATGATTGGAAACGAGGCTAGGATTTTCCTATGATGCCATTATTCGCCTACATCCTTTGATACATAGAGAGAGAAGAACCGGGGATTCGGTGGCCAACACCATCAATACTCGCGTCTCATACCTTGATGTGTATATGCAAGGCTGAAAATAAAATAAAATAAAAAGAGAACATAATAAGAAATAAGTCTGGGGGAGAGAAATTAATACAAAAAGTGTGAAAAATGGTGGTTCCTTGTCATGATATTGTCTGGTAAAGAATCTAGAAGGTTCTTGAACATTAGCTGCAGCGATGAAACTGGTGATGAGGGTTTTATTTGAACAATGTTATGGGATAATGTGTGGAGTCAGGGAAAGCTGCGAATGTCTACGGAGAAGTACGTGGTGGTTAGATCAAAAGCTGATTTGGTGACATTTGGATACTTGGGAAAAAGGTCACTGCGATGGTTCATGAACAGGTGAGTCTCTACGTTTTCAAACCTCTTTCTCTGGTTTAGTCTTCTACTTGCTTGAGGGCAAGCAAATGCTAAGTCTGGGGGAGTTGATATATCATGGTTTTTATCCTGTTTAGGCCATGATATAAGTCCTTTTTATAGAGTCTTTCTAGTGTTTTGTAATATTTTAGAATCTTTTACAGGTTATAGCACGTTTGGAGCATTATTGGAATTATTGGAGCTTTCTAGAGCAGTTTGGAGCAAAAGCTGAAGTCGTGTTTCTGAGTACCTGATTTCACGACAAGTATCGATCGATACCCCTGGTATCGATCGATACTCATCGAGGCTGACACGACATGCGACTTTAATGAAGAGTTGAAGAATTGCAAATTGCCCTAGAAGTCTTTAATAATTACAAGAAGACCTCAACTCGTGTTTTAGGTTATTTATAGGGATTTTACAGCCACCTGTTTAGGTTATGCTTTATTTTCTATACTTTGATTTTACTTTGGTTTGAGAGAGACAAGTTTGAATCTCCCATCGTCCAAGATCAGATCTCAAAACCTCTTGTTATTCTTTCTGTTTTATTTGATGATCTATTCAATCATGTTGCTTTCAATCTCCATGTCTGAGTAGATCCACTTTAGGTTTGGGGTTTTCTCATAAAGGATTTCTTTGAATGCTAGGTTGATTTATTATTAGGATTCACCATCTGAATTAGTTCTTCGCTTAGGTTGTGTTCAAAGCTAATTCTAGGTTGACGAATCTGGAACTTAGATCTTAGGATAATTGATTTGGCACGAGAGTGCGATTAATTACCTGATAGAACCTTAGGTGAGCAAATTGATTATTCGCAACGAGATTTGGTTTAATTGATTTGTGAACATATCAAACCTGAACTTTAAAGCTGATTTAGACTTTAGGATTCGCAAAGAGATTTGGAATTCCTAGGATTTAGATTTAGATAGTTTTCGCAACGAGAGTTGGTTAGCTATATTTTAGTGATTTGAGTTCAAGAACCGTGCAAAATCTGAATCCTGTTAGTTAATTTAGCTGCATTCATTGATTTCCTGAGAAAAACCCTGGGCCTATATTTTCCTCCATTAATTTACAACACTTTTAATTGCGTACTTGTTTTCGTTTACATCTTTTGATTTAGCGTATTTTGGATCTATTTAATCTATTGTGTGTTTCTGTGAGTCCTTGTGTTCGACCCCTAGCTATACTACGACAACTGCTTTAGTATCTGAATAGGATATTAATTTGAGCATATCAATCCTCGACAATTTTCACCTCAATACCGAGCCCACAGGTCGGTGTGCTTGATCGGTGCAGACCCAGGTCCAATACCAACCCGTTGCACCGACCCGTGATATCGGTGTAAGCCGCCCCAACCACTTTTGCCCATTTTAACCGGGTCGACCCGGTTCGGCCACTATTCACTATTTAAGACCTAAACCTAATTTTTTTGAGGTTATCTTTTTTTCTTATGCTAAAAACCTTTCCCTAAGTGTTCTAAGTACTTTGTAAGAGAGATCTTCTACTTTTTATGCAATTTAAGTTTGTTTTCTTTGATTTCCATCTTCTATCTCTTCTTTCATAATCAAATCATCATCTAATCATGGGATTAAACATGTTCTTCATAGGATTTGTGGGACTCTCCATGATTAAACATGGTCTTTTATGATTTGTGGGTTTGGTAGATGTAGGGTGATTCCATGGATGATTAATGATGTCTAGGATTAGAATATTAGATTTTCCTTATTGATTAGTACTCTTAATGCTAAATCTAGCTTGAGAAAGTGGATTTAGATCAAGGGGCATTTCACACCCACAAGGTGTTTGATGAAATGGCTTGATGAACTAATTAAGAGATATTCATTTCTCGCCTATGAGAGTAGTTGTCTAGAGTGACTATTGGTTGATCTTGATTGTTAAACTTAATTCTTGCTAATTGATTATCCACAAATGAGAATTTGATCTTGGATTAGTGATTAGCAAGGGTGATTAGATCCTTGAGAGAGGATTAGTCATAATTAGTGATCTTTGCCTAGGGATTAGTATATCTTGAGTTTTGGACATCATTAATTAGCCATGAATCACCTTATTTCAATTGCCTTATCCTTGAATTCGCCTTTTATCTATTGCACTACCCTCGTTTAGTTTTGCTAGCTCTTGTTATTGTCTTAAATTTGAATTAGGATTGCTAAAATTGAAACTAAAACAACCCTTGTTGCTTGAATTAAGTAGTTCTATGTATTATTGGTGTCTTGAATCAAAACCCATTTGGATTGATCTTACTACAATGATATGAGTAGGGTTTGAGTTATTGATACGTAAAAATCCTTTATCAATTTGGCGCCGTTGCCAATTGGGTTTAGCTTTTAACATTAAGATTTTAGATCTTCTTGGGATTAAGCTTTCTTTTACTTTGGTTACTAACCTCTATCTCTACCTTGTTTCCTATCTTTCTCTATAGGTGTATGAACTTGCGAAGTCGGGGTCAGACGAATTTGATTGATAGAGTGGACGACGTTCGTGCTTTGGAGAGAGAACTCGCAAGAGCAAGGAGGGAACACGGACGACTTGCACATCAAGAGCGTTTGGGTATGGAAAACTTAGAAGAAGTGCCGATTGGTAGCAACAACGGGCAATTTACCAATCAACAAGGCAATGTTGGTAATGAAAACCACCACGCCCAAGGTGGACAAGCTCCACACGTCCCACCACCACCCGCCCGGCAAGTGAGAGCCCCTAATCATCCCAAAAGGGTTCAAAACGTGGCTGGCGCGGGTGATGCCGCCAATGCACATCAAAACCGGCAAGGGATCCAAGCCCCTCCGGTGGAGAACAATAACTTTAAGGTGGAGGCGGGCTTGGTCAATATGGTTCAAAGTAACATATTCCACGGCCTATCTATGGAGGACCCGTTGGATCATATTGATCAATTCGATCGGATATGCGGGCTAACCAAAATGAACGGTGTATCCGAAGACGGTTTCAAGCAAAGACTATTCCCATTTTCCGATCCCTTGGAGATAAAGCACATCAATGGGAGAAGAATCTTCCTCAAGGTTCAATCACGCCATGGGATGATTGCAAGCGAGATTTTCTTGCTAAGTTTTTCTCACTGTCCCGAACCGCCAAGTTGAGGAACGAAATCTCAAGCTTCACCCAACGACCAAATGAGTCTTTCAACGAGGCATGGGAAAGATTTCGAAACTACACTTCTCAATGTCCTCATCATGGATTCTCAAATGCATCTCTCCTAAGCACCCTCTACCGTGGTGCATTGCCAAAGATAAGGATACTTCTTGACACGGCCTCCAATGGGAACTTCTTGGCCAAAGATGTTGATGAGGCCATGTAACTAGTCGAGAATATAGCTCAAGGCGACGGGACTTATGGAGATGATTATGACCGAGCCACTAGGACAACTAGTGATTTGATGAGCATAAGAGGTCCAAGGAGATGAAAATTCTCACCGAGAAGATGGACAAGCAAGCTTCAATGATTGAAAAGCTCCTTAGCGCTTCTCAACAACTAGTTCACTTTATTGGTGTCCTTGAGGAAAACCAATGTCACCAAGAAGATATAGGCGACACGGGTACCCAAGAAGAGATGAATCATGTGGGTAATCAAGGCTACCAAAGAGGCGGTTTCAACAACAACTACCGCAACCACCCAAATTTCTCTTACCGGAACCCAAACGTAGAGAATCTGATACAGGGATTTTGCAATCCAAGGAGGTATCAATAACTCCAACACGTGTAGTATGAAGGTTATCAATCCATAAAGGGATTTATCCTAATCACTAAGAATGCAAAGTTCTTAAAGCAAGTTAAGCTAAACAAGTGTGGTTTGTGATTAATTATCAATTCAAAACAAGTGAATAGCAAAAGCACTAAGCAAGATTGTAAATCAATAAGCAAAAGCGAATCTAGAGATAGGGTTATTGATATAAGAAGTCCCAAGTTCAATTCATGATGTTCATTTACTTTAGCAAACTAATCCCTAGGCAAAAGATCCTAAACTTGACTAACTCTCTTTCAAGCAATTAGTCACTATGCTAATCATCTAACCCATTAGCAAATCATCATTTGTGGATCATTGATTAGCAAGCATTAAGTTTAAATCAACAAGATCAACCAAAAATACACCCTAGACAACTATTGTCATAGGCTAGGAATGTAAATCTCTTGTTTAATTCATCTTGGCATTTCATCAAACACTTGGTGTTCATGAAATGCCTTGTGATCTAAATCTACTTTTTCAAGCTAGGTTTAGCCTTAAGAACATTAAACAAGAAGGGATATAAGAAGATCTAACCCTAAACACCATGAATCAAACCTAAGAACATCTTAATCTACCCTTTCTCTAAACCCTAAAAGACTACTCAAGATCCATCAAGAACACCTCAAAATCGATATGGATGGGAGGTGAATTCATTGATGGGTGATGGATAATCAAGATGAGAAGAAGATAGATGGAAGAGATTGATGAAAATAAATACCAAATTGCAATAAAACCAAAGATCCTTCTTACAAAGCTCAAACTCTCTCAAAGGTCAAGGTTTTGAGCATAATAAAAAGCATACCTAAAAATTAGGTTTAGACAAGTATTTATATAAAAAAAAAGTGGACAACAGGATTAACATCAATGTGTTGCATCGATGTGTGACTGCTCTGTGGTCGATGTGAATTCTCCTGGAGCTCACATCGATGTGTGACATCGATGTTGGTGTTGTCTTGGGCGAGGTTAAGCTCCCTGGTGTGGCATCAATGTGTTGCATCGATGTGTGACCTCCTTCTGGTCGATGTGAGTCTTCCTGGAGCTGACATCGATGTGTGACATCGATGTGGGTGATGTCTTGGGCGAGGTTAAGCTCCCTGGTGTGGCATCAATGTGTTGCATCGATGTGTGACCTCCTTCTGGTCGATGTGAGTCCTGCTGAAGCTGGCATCGATGTGTGACCCTTCTCTGGTCGATGTGAGAGCTGATAAACTCCCAAAACGTCTCTAACCGCTTCTCTTGCTTCCGAACCCAATGCCCTTAAGCCAACTCCATCACATTGCCTCCAAAGTACCTAAAAAGGATTCCAAAATATGCAAGACTCACTAGGACCTAATGCAAAACACCTAAGACTCTAAATGAGATAAGAACAAGTATGATAAGTCATAAAGATCTAAGTAAATGACCTAAAATCTATATGAAATGCATGCTAAAACCATATAGAATATGCACATATCAATTCCCCCAAACTTAAACCTTTGCTTGTCCTCAAGCAAACGAGGTCAAGGTCGAGATATGCAATGAAATGCAAGTGGAGCTCGAACCTATAAGAAGCACAAGAAACAATCGCACTCAACGTCCAAGTTACTAGTTCTAGGATGCACCAAAGTTGTATACTCAAAAGGAGTTAGCCATTTCCTTCTCAACATGCAACAAAGCCAAACCTCAATCTAGACAAACTCCATTACTCTCTAGCCTCTTAACATTCATTAATGATTGCATTCGTGAATTGTGCTTATGCAAAATCAAATGAGACCGCTTGGCTAAAGGACCGGTTATGAGATGAAAGTGATCTCATCAATATGCATGGGTGATCAAACACAAGGATCTCTCAATGAACAAGCAAACTTCGACAAAATGCTAAAGGTAAAGAGCAATCTATGCATACAAGGAAAAACTTTCGTCTACCCGAATGCCTAGAATGTTACTAACCTTAAGCCAATCTAACCCTTTTTTGCTTGTTCCCGAATCCTATTCTACCATTTTCCTACAAGGCTCTTTGCCTTGGATACCCAAACACACTTCTTTGTTCTCATTTTCACCTTCTCTTCTCATGGGGGCTTTCTTCTTCACCTTGGTTGTGGTTGGATGCTTCTTTTCTTTTTATTTAGCTCTTTCTTTCTCTTCTTTTTGGTTCATACCTCTTCTCATCTTTTGAGGCTTCTCTTTGTCACTTAGAGCTTTGCTTTTAATCATCTTTGCACCAACTAACCATCACATTGCACACCCCTCTTCATCGTCCTTTCTTTCTCCTTTCATTCCATCACATACACCAAATCAAACCATTCCCTAAAATATTTCTAACCGTTTCCCATGTTACAAATAAGAACCGCCCCGCCTAGTCTAGCCTAGTCCTAGTGATATAGCTCCTTGATGTTGGAACTAAATCTACACAAGATTGCTTCCTTGTCGCCCTTATTCCTAACACGTTTTGTCAAGTTCACTCCAAATAAGGCCTCACAAGCACACACAAAAGATTTGGGGCTAGAAAGAAGGTTATTGGCAAGGTGTGGAAACCAATCCAAAAATGGGATTTGGCTACTTAGGCAAGCAAGAGTGGTGAAAAAGGAAGAAAGAATGCCTAAGTATGTATAAGTGATCCGCGGTTTTATTTAAATCTACACAAGCACAATAATTTCATGTTCAATTTAGATTATCACTTGGATGAGGCTAGGTTCAATTCAAGCTTGCTTCAATCAAAGAAAGGCAATGATGCATGTGCTCTAACAAATGGTTCGTCCTTGATTTCGGATTCAACTTCAATACATCAAACAACTAATAACTCGGGTGTTGAATCAATTGCTAGTTAAGATTCTTTCAAGGTTGTCATTACTCCATGCTTATGCAAATGCAAGCTAAAATGCAACTAGACACCCCTACAAGTGAAAATGCAATCCTAAATGTTCCAAAAATTTCAAAATTTATTGAGAATGCATGATATGCATGAGACTCAAGATGCGAAAAGGCAAAATAAGAACATCAAAAACGATGTTAGATAACACACAAACCCTCCCCCAAACTTAAATTACACAGTCCCTTGTGTAATAGAAGCTTAAGAGAGAGCTAAACAAAGCATGAAAGAAAGGAAGAAGACATGATTCTAAATGCTATGTACAAAGGTTTTGGAATTACCTTAGAAGTGAATGGAGGGAATGAGAGTGATTACCTCAATCCTACACACCTTTTGCCTTAAACCCATGAACACTAGATCATCAAGACCCTTGCAACCACTCAACAAAAGATCAAAAAGAACAAGAAAACATAGAAAGACATGAAAATAAAGTATGTACAATGATAAGCTTGGGGTGTCTCCCAAGAGCACTTTGTTTAACGTCACTAAGTTCGACGTTTGTTACCGTCCTCAAGCTAGAGGGACATCGTCGAGGGGGATGGATCCTCCCTTCTCGATGCTTTGATCTACCCGATAGGGTTTGAGTCTTTGGCCGTTTGTGATGAAATCTCGGCCTTCTTTGTTAACAAGAACAACGGCTCCATACGGCCTCACCTCCTTAACCTCAAACGGACCCGACCACCTTGACTTGAGTTTCCCGGGAAAAAGCTTCAACCGGGAATTGAAAACCAACACTAGGTCCCCACTTTTGAAATCTTTGTTCACAATCCTCTTGTCATGGAATGCCTTGGTCCTCTCCTTGTAGATTCTTGAGCTTTCATAGGCATCTAGCCTAGTCTCCTCTAACTCTTGAAGTTGAATCAACCTTTTCTCTTGAGCGGTTTTGATGTCAAAATTTAGAAGCTTTACCGCCCAAAGAGCTTTGTATTCCAATTCCAACGGAAGGTGACACGATTTTCCATAGAGCATGTTAAACGGTGTCGTTCCTATGGGAGTTTTGAAAGCGGTCCTATATGCCCATAAGGCATCATCGAGTTTGTTTGCCCAATCCTTCCTCGAGCTACTGACCGTCTTCTCAAGTATCGCCTTGATTTGTCGGTTGGAGACTTCTACTTGCCCGCTCGTTTGAGGATGATAGGGCGTCGCAACCTTGTGTTTTACCCCATTCTTCTTAAGTAGACTCTCGAAGACTTTGTTCACGAAGTGCGATCCACCATCACTAATCACTACTCTTGGAACCCCGAACCTTGGAAATATGATTGACTTAAACATCTTTAGCACAACCTTTGCGTCGTTTGTGGGACTTGCGATAGCCTCCACCCATTTCGAAACGTAGTCTACCGCAACCAAGATGTAGGAATTTCCATATGAAGATGGGAAAGGGCCCATGAAGTCGATTCCCCATACGTCAAACATTTCCACCACAAGGATAGGGTTTTGGGGCATTTCATCTCTCTTCCCAATGTTCCCTTTCCTTTGGCACGCATCACATGTGGAGACATAGAGGTGCGCATCCTTGAATAAAGAAGGCCACCAAAAACTGGATTGCAAGACCTTTGTAGCGGTTTTGTAGGATGCGTGATGCCCGCCATAGCTTGACCCGTGACAACTGAATAGGATCCCTTGCACTTCTTCTTCCGCCACGCACTTTCTATACAACCCGTCCGAACACAAATTGTACAAGTAGGGCTCGTCCCAATAGTATCTAGTGATGTCGTGGAAGAACTTCTTCTTCTTATACCCATCCAAAGGCGGTTCCTTCTCACAAACAAGGTAGTTGACTAGATCCGCGAACCATGGGAGCTTTTCATCTTGTAGACCGCTAGCTTCCTCCATACCATTCACGGCTTCAACCCCTCTTCTCAATACCTTCACAACCATGAGACTTTCTTCGGGAAGCTTGTCTTCAATGGGGACGAGGTCTTCAATCCTCATCCTAGACAAGTGATCCGCTACTCCGTTCTCTATACCCTTCTTGTCTACTATCTCCAAATCGAATTCTTGAAGTAGCAAGATCCAACGTAATAACCTTGGTTTCGTGTCCTTCTTTGCATGAATGTATCTTAAAGCCGCGTGATCGGTGTGGACAATCACCTTTGAACCCACAACATAAGATCTAAACTTCTCCATGGCAAAGACTACGGCCAACAACTCCTTCTCCGTGGTTGCATACCTAGTTTGAGCATCGTCTAGGGTTCTACTAGGATAGTAGATCACATTGGTCTTCTTGTCTTTCTTTTGACCCAAAACCGCTCCAACCGCATAGTCGCTAGCATCACACATGATTTCAAACGGAAGGTCCCAATCCGGTGCTTGGACTATAGGGGTGCTAATCAACGCTTTCTT